>JAIUZE010016915.1:0-38298 GCA_022085475.1 Heliosperma pusillum
TTACGGGTAATAACTATAAAAATAACTAGGTCATACTAGGTACAAAATTTGCATAAATTATTAAATAAATGACATTCATTCATTCAAACATAAATAAAATAAATTGCTGCAAAATTCATGCCAAAATCGTCCTAAGTTCAATTCATGCTCATTGTAGCTCGATTTTTTCGGGATTTATTGATTTTTAACCATTAAAAATCACTATCAACTTTTAAATCTCATTTAAATTAAAAATAATTAACTAAAATGATTTAGAACTCAAAATTAGTCACTACTAATTTTGTTGGTCATTAATTAGATCGATTTGATTTCATTTGCTAAATATTACGGTTTAATCATAACAATTATGAAATAAAACCAAAATAAAATATAAACATCATAAAATTTGAAACCAAAAATTTTTTTACATTCTGGAACAATTCCAGGAACTATAAAAATAAAAAACATTTGCTCAAAAAATTTAAATTAATTTTATGAACAAATAGCTTTGTATTTAATGGGTTTATCAAATAAAAACATTAGATATAGTAAAACAGTGAAAATAATTATGAAATTTCACCGAGAGTATCAACATCATAATGTAAAATGTACAAAAAATTTTCAAGACCAGAAATGGACGTTTCAATTTTATGAACATTATAATCTCATATTATCGACTTTTATCGTATAAAAATCAATGAACATGCAATACATAAGTAAAAGTCACGAAATTTTACATACAATATGTAAGACATGAATGTGAGATCATTTTAAAATTTCATGGCCAGAATCAACATGAAACTATTTTTAGTTAACTTTTAACTCATAATATGCATGTTAACTCGGTTTAAACGCCAAAAATAAAAATAAATAGCAAATTAATCCCTAAAATCACGAAATTTGACTACAAACATTTTGAGGTCAGTAGGTATAAATGCACCAAATTTTTTTGTCAGAATCGTATTTTAACTCAAAATCTTCGATTTATTAGTTATCTTATAACTTTAATAAAAATGTCCAAATTGAACATGCATGCTACAAGCTGGCTCTGATACCACATGAAAGTCCATAGACCTTAATTAGACTCCTCTAATTAGTTGCTAAATTACTTGTTAATTAAGTATTTAATGATCTATGTAACATGCATGCAAATATAAAGACATTTATATAAAAGAAGAAATTTCCTCACATTGATATGGAAAATATATGGGAACAACAAGAACTCCTTCTTGTTGTTCTTGAGCTACAAATATGGATGAACACAAGTAATCTCCAAAGTAGAAGATCTCCTCTAAGTTGCACCAAGATGAACCCAAATAATCTACCCTTATTATTAACTAGATAATAAGATAGATATTATACTAATATTAGAATATATTACTACACTAGTAATACTTAGGAAATATTAGTATATGAGAGTTTTTAGTGAGAGGAAGAATTTTAGAGAGAAGTGTAAAATTGCACAAAATGAAGCACTTGAAAAATGAACACAATTGCTCATTTTAAAGCCAATATGGCCGGACCATATTGTCCAAAAAGGACTCTTATTTTGTTTAATTTGATCACATGCATTAGAGTGGAGTGTTGTAGTATAAGTGATGATTATTTCTACTTGATATGTCACTTTCAATTGGTAACTAAAGAGTGTTAATAAGAGCAACAATCATCACCATGTAACTAGCAACATAACCGGTCATTATGGCCTAGTTTGGTCCATTTTGATTTTTGATATTTGTCTAACAAATACTTATTGATCATATGGTTAATTATCTTGTATAATTAAGTGTTAATTTGATCATATAACAATTATATGACTCAATTAAATAAATAATATGTACTTAACATTTTAAGTAATATTTTACCATTATATCAATATATAATGGGCCCACAATGCTTAGTTAATTTATTTTACAACTCCTTGTAAATATAATTAACTAATTACCTCTATCTCAAAAACCTCAACTAATTTAGTAATTTAACGATTAATTACTAAGTTAAATCTTATTTAATCGTATTAAAATAAGATATAAATTTATTAGTCAATTATCGCATAATTGAAAAATAAGCTTAATCGAATTTGAGTTCTTAACTCAATTTCTAACAATTAACTCTCGTACATATCGAATATATGTAATGTACTAATTAACTGTATCGTATACAAATAATTAGTTACTATTTGGATTTCATCCTTTAGGTGTGACCGAAAGGGATCAGTGGATCACCGCCGTCAAACGACAATAACGTCAAACTCTAGTCAGCCAACCGTTATTGATTTACGTTAATCAACTGACTAATCATATATATAGTCAATAGATATCCCAATTATATTCCTTAATAAGATTTATCATGTGGCGCACTATTGTGGAGGACACCTACTCCAACAAATTCTACCATTCTAATGAGCAGAATAATTATTAAGAGTAAGGAAATTCTTAAACTTCTTCCTACAGAGAGCAGCGACTTTGTGAGCCTTAATTTCAGTTTCTATGACACATAAAATATCCAACTTAGAGGTCCAAAAAAGTGTTGGGACCTCCTCTTGCTTCAGGGGATCATTCATTCCCCTGATATTCCAAGCTCAAATTTTCATGAGAAGCAAAGAGGGGGTGGTTCCTCCTCCTCAGTAACCTCCAGCTCTGCTTCTGAGAGCTCTAGAGGGTCCCTGATATTCTTAACCTCTATTGCAAGCTTCGTGAGTTTCCTTTTTGAAGTTAGGCTTTCATCCTTAGAACAGTTAATGTCCTGTATATACCCTTCTAACAGACTAAACTGGTTCAATAGCAGGGGCGTAGAAGACTGGGACTGCCGCCCGTTCCTCACCCTTGCATTGAGCTCCAATCCTTAACCAGAGGTCCTGAGGCTATTGAGCAGAGCATGAGCTGGGTCTAAGACCTCGGGCCCACCATGCTCATGGTGCACCAAGGAAGCCCTATCTGTGGCCAAGATGGGAAAAATATCAATCACATTAGATGGCTGACATCCCTCACCAGCCTCTGCTATATCAACATTCCCAAGAGTCTGATGCTCCATGAATTCAGTAACAATCTCACTGGGCTTATGAAGAGAAACTTTCCCAGTAGTGAATTATGTAGCAGTCTTCTTTTTAAGAAGCTCACACTTACTGAGTGTGTCCAAGTTTCTTGCAATGAGGGCAATAATATGGAACACACTCATAATCAACTCTCTGAAACACTTGCCCTACAAAGGGGGTTTGGATGAGCACTGAATCTGGCAGCACAATAGAGACATCCACTTTAACCATAAGCCTAGCAAAAGATAGCCTCTCCTTATTAGTTGTGACAGGATCAGTATAAATAGGGGTGCCTATTTTGCTCGCAATTTTGCTCAGAGCCTTTCCAGATGATAACTGAGGATCAAGCAGGACCCATACAGGGACCATGGTAATATTGTCTAACTCTTTAATGAACTGGGGAGTCCATTGTTTCAAGATAAGTGAATGTCCATTCAATTTCCAAGAACTACCTCTTAATATATTTTGCATACTTTCAAGATGATGAAAACAAAAGTAAAAGCAACCCATCTTGAAATACAAAATCTCTGGCTTAGTAACATGATTCCATTGTTTTGTTGTAAAGTCCTTAGCCTGAGCATCAATAGTAGGTTTTCCCCCAATAAATTGACCCACCAGCGTATTTTTCCAGTATACTAATGTTGGAGTAGGTGTCCTCCACAATAGTGCGCCACATAATAAATCTCATTAAGGAATATAATTAAGATATTTATTGACTATACATATATGATTAGTCAGTTGATTAACGTAAATCAATAATGGTTAGTTGACTAGAGTTTGACGTTATTGTCGTATGACGGTGGTGATCAACTGATTCCTTTCGGTCACACCTATAGGATGAAACCCAAATAGTAACTAATTATTTGTATACGATACAGTTGATTAATCCATTACATATATTTGATATATATACGAGAGTTAATAGTTAGAAATTGAGTTAGGAACTCAAATTCGATTAAGCTTATTTTTCAATTATGCGATAATTGACTAATAAATTTATATCTTATTTTAATATGATTAAATAAGATCTAGTTTAGTAATTAATTGTTAATTTACTAAATTAGTTGAGGTTTTACATATATTTTGAGGTAGAGCTAATTAGTTAATTATATTTACAAGGAGTTGTAAAATAAATTAACTAAGCATTGTGGGACCCATTATATATTGATATAATGGTAAAATATCACTTAAAATGTTAAGTACATATTATTTACTTATTTGTGTCATATAATTGTTATATGATCAAATTAGCACTTAATTATATAAGATAATTAAGCATATGATTAATAAGTATTTGTGGGACAAATATCAAAAATCAAAATGGACCATATAAGGCCACATGTGGCCGGTCAAGTAGTAGTGGAGAGTGATGATGGTTGCTTTTGTTCATGCTCACAATTTACATGTGATTATGACATGAATAGTATACCTAAAATCATTTCACTCAACACTACACTCCACTTTGCATGTGAATTAAAATAAGCAAAATAAGTGCCTTGTGAAGGCCATATGGACCGGCCATATTGTCTATAAAAGGGCAATATGGTTGTTCATTTTTGTTGTTCATTCTTGCTTATTTGCTTTATCTCACTAAAATCCTCTCATCTTTCTAAAAAAATTCCATACACTAATATTCACTAAGTATTACTATAGTAGTAGTATATTCTAATATTAGTGTAACTTTTCTTATTATCTAGTTAGTAATAAGTCAAGTTTATTTGGGTTAATCTCGGGTGCAATTTAAAGGAGATCTTCTACTTTGAAGAGTTTTTTGGAGGATCATCTATACTATAGCTCAAGAACAACAAGAAGGAGTTCTTGTTGTGCCCATAACATTTCCATTTCTATGTGAGGAATTTTCTTCTTTTATATAAATGTCTTTATATTTGAATGCATGTTACATAGATCATTAAACACTAAATTAACATGTAATTTAGTAACTAATTATAGGAGTCTAATTAAGTTCTATGGACTTTCATGTGGTATCAGAGCCAGGTTGTAGCATGCATGTTCATTTTTGACAATTTATATTAAAGTTATAAGATAACTAATAAATCAAAATTTTTAGTTAAAATATGATTTGGACGAAAATTTTTGGTGCATGTATACCTACTTACTTCAAAATGTTTGTGGTCAAATTTAGTGATTTTAGGGATTAATTTGCTATTTATTTTGATTTTTGGCTTTTAAACCGAGTTAATATGCATATTTGATGTTAAAAGTTAACTAAAAATAGTTTCATATTGATTCTGGCCATGAAATTTTAATATGATCTCACATGCATGTCTTACATATTTTATGTAAAATTTCGTGACTTTTAATTATGTATTTCATGTTTATTGATTTTTATAAGATAAAAGTCGATAATATGAGATTATAATGTTCATAAAATTGAAACGTCCTTTTATGGTCATGAAATGTTTTTTTACATTTTACATTCTGATGTTGATCATCTTGGTGAAATTTCATAATTTGTTTCACTATTTTAATATATTTAATTTTTTTTTTGATAAAAACATTAAATACAAAGTTATTTGTTCATAAAATTAATTTAAATTTTTGAGCAAATGTTTTTTATTTTTGGAGTTCCTGGCAATATTCCAGAACGTACAAAATTTTTGGTTTCAAATTTGTATGATGTTTATATTTTATTTTGGGTTTATTTCATAAAAATTATGATTAAACCGTTATATTTAGCAAATGAAATCAAATCGATCTAATTAATGACCAACAAAATTAGTAGGGACTAATTTTGAGTTTTAAAACAGTTTAGTTAATTAGTTTGAATTTAAATGAGATTTTAATGTTTATATTGATTTTTAATGGTTAAAAATTAGTAAATCCTGTAAAATCGAGCTACAATGAGCATGAATGTGTTTAGGGCGATTTTGGCATGAATTTTGCAGCAATTTATTTTATTTATAGTTGAATGAATGAATGTTATTTATTTAATAATTTATGCAAATTTTGTACCTAGTATGGCCTAGTTATTTTTTAATCGTTATTACCCGTAATGTAAGGGAATAATGGTTTGGTTGTAATTTTATTGCGATCTCGTATCGCCGGTTTGTAATAATTAATAGTTTCATTTTATAGAATAAATGTATAATAGGAATTTATATATTTGTGTATTTGTAATTATTTATCATGAAGACCGGTGACTCCCTCAAGACGGTGCCATTTTTGGAAAGCGTTCCAAGTGCAGAGGCAAGGGACCAAATAGTTGAATTCCGAATTTGTAATTATCTAGTTAATTTGATTAGCTAGGTGGCCATACTAGGATTTTTTCGTTGCTTGCTTTATTTGTGACAACCCTCGCGAATGCGGAAATATAAAACATACACGCATGTGAATTATATAGCGGAAAATACGGTATTTTAAAAACCTTTATACATGCAAGATAGAAAAATACGAGGAGTGTCAAAATATTACAAACTAAATAAAAATACCACAAGAGACGTAGTCTCTCAAAGTGTTAACAAAAGACAAAGTAATTAGCAACTAGCTAACAACGTCTAGAGGTGTTTCATCCAGGGACAACGCCCGCTAGCTCACACCCGAACCCAAAATAGCATAAGCAAAAAGCCATCCAATGCAAGCAACCTGTTCATTCATGAAAAACATGAACGCCACAGTCAGTGGGGAGTAACTCCGGGTTCTCCCAGCCATATCACATCAAACGTACATATAAGGAAATACAAAAGTAAAGCATGCATATATATACATACATGTGAGTTGCGATAAGAATAGATAGGCAATTCTATAGATAATGATAAGAACATAAGAGGCACCAATCCGAATCCATCATGATATTCAAAGACTCGGGGAAGACACTCTTAGGCAACCGAATACGCTCACTAGGGCTTACATCTCACCGTTAGCGGTATAAGTTTGATAAGATTGAGACTCGATAACCAAACCATGCCAAATCATTCAATGACCAATCATATAATCATTCATGTAATCATCCATCCAAACACAACAACACAATGACGACATCTCTCACGGTAAATGAAACGCACTATCATCGTGTACAATAGCAAGACAAGCCAATGGAAGTCCACAGGATAAGACGTTTCCCTGAACCGTATACGATAAGACGTTTCGTATACTCATGACCCAGACAAACAAGTTCACGGGATAAGACGTTTCCCGGAATCATGTAGGATAAGACGTTTCGTACACACAAGACTCTAATCCTCTCGGTAGGACGACGATAATAATACGGTCCTAGTCTAAACCTGGCAAGACTCTCGGAATAAGACGTGTTCCGATTCGACATGTGGTAAGACGTTCCACATCCAAGACTCGGTCAATCATAGACGCCGAGTACCCCAAATTCGGTCAACCTTCACGAAAGAGGTGGAAAGAGATCTATAGTCAAAAGTCAAGCTAGTACGCTACATGCAATAACACCACCTCGCAGGTATACAACATTTGACGGTCGGGTCGATCAACGCATTGCGTTCGCCTCCTAACACCGTCGTCATATCCCCACTAAACATGCATACAAGCATCAAGGATACACCCCATCGCTCCGACATTCCAGTCTAACGAGTATAAGGGGTAGCCAAGGGAATGAGAGTACAAAGCATATACCAAAATAGTGCTCAAACCGTAACATTTGTAAAAACCGACTCAAAGTGGGAACATACCAAAAACCGTCACAAAACATGAAAATAGGGAATCATATAAGTTCAAATATGATAAACATGAGTCAATACATGATACATAAGCATTAGAACAAGTTTGTGAAGCATAAAGAATAAAAACATAGATCACCTCTCCAAAACAACGTTGTTTGGAAACCAACGAAAACAAGGGTCCACTTCAAACGGTCATAACTAGAGTTCTAGACATGGTAATGCATAAATTCTAAGTGGAGGTGATAGCTTATCCTCTTACGGTTCCAACGAGATGTCACACGCCCAAAACAAGCAAGTAACGAAGGAGATATGATCATTTTACAAAAAGGGGTCAGTGCAGGAAAAATTCTGTTGGCAGCGGGTGACGCGGCCTGCGTCCTACGACGCAGCCTGCGTCCCCCAACGCAGCCTGCGTCCTTCATGGGATTCAAGGACGAACAAAAATCGACATGTTATCAACAACAAAAACCTCATTTATCATTACAAATCATCAATTCTCATATCAATTAACAACTAACAACATCCATCAACAACAATACAAGTCATAAGGTTACTAACCATAATCTACATACGGTTTCTATCCTAGAAATCACATAAAACACGTAAATGATATCGAGTAACCCTTCACCGTTACCTTTACGCGTCTTTAATCGATTACTAAGGCTTCCTAGTAGTCTCCACCTACAATTAGGTAATAAAAGATGAATATATTTCACCTTGAGAAAGACGGATAATTTAAAAAGCGAGAAAGACGGTAATTTTAATATCAAAACGGATAGAGGAAGGTAATAGGAGAAGAATGAGACGAACTTACGTGAATTCTATCAAGGAACGAAAGAGCTAGGATGCTTCAAAGATCGAAAAATGCTATGGAGGCAAGGGTTTGATTTCTTAAGGAGGAAGAAAAGTTTTGGTTTGTGTTGAAATGAATTAGGTTAAGGTTAGAAGGGAGTATAAGTAAAGGGTGAGTCGGAAAAGTCAACGAAAGTCAAAGGCGGCTCAAAAGTCAACACAAGTCAAAGACGACTTAAAATTCAAGAAAAGTCAAAGACGACTTAAAATTCAAGAAAAATCAAAGACGACTTAAAAGTTAAGAAAAGTCAAAGACGACTTAAAATTCATGAAAAATAAAAGACGACTTAAAAGTCAAGAAAAATCAAAGACGACTTAAAAGTCAAGAAAAGTCAAAGACGACATAAAAGTCAAGAAAAAGTCAAGGAAAGTCAAACTCGCCTTAAGACAGGATTCTCATGGAATCTCGCGGAAATTCCAAATACGAACTCGGAAATTCTAAATTCGACTCGGAACATAAAATTCTAAATTAAAACTTAAATTTGCTGAAAAGATTTCGTAAAATATTTCTACTAGAAAAATAGGGTACATTTCCGGGTGTTACAGTGTCCTTGTCTAACTTGAACACTAACTCCATGCTTGGAGACTCGAGTATCATCACCCCCATAGAGGGTACGATCAACTCCATCTAGGACGAAATCATGGTTTTCCGTGACGGAGGTATCATAGAAATTTGGGGGTAGTCTGGTAAGAATTGGGGTTGAGGCATCCTGAATTCCAGTTGGTCGAATTGGTGAAACGACATTGTTGTGTACCTGCCTTTTCTTTTGATACGTTTGTTTCCTTCAAATTTTCCTGAGTAATACTATTTTCGGGAATATTGTTAAGTTTAATGAGTGGAGTTGGATTTTGTTGAATATTAGTAATATTTTGTTCTTTAAAATATTATGAATAAGCGATTGAATAATATTTTCTATAGGATTGGATTTAGGATGAGAGTTTTTGTTTGACTCGGTTTCTTATGGTAAGATTTTTGAGTGATTTTTTTGTTACTTAAGGGAAGCGTAGGATTTGGGAACATGTTTGTTTGAGTATTTTTTGGAATATTGATTGAGGCTTTATGACAAGATATATAATTGGAGATTCCTAAAATATTACTATGATTTGTTTTCCTTAAACTGCTCATTCGGTTGATTGAGAATATTGAACCTCGAGCCTGAATTACTAGCGTGATTATTTCCAAATTTGAAAATCGACGAATATTTTTCCGCTTGCAAACCAACGCTGCTAACCTTGTCATTCTTTGGAAAATCCTTTTTCCTCTGGGGCTTTTTAACGAGCATCCAGTCGCCAAAATGTTGAGGGTTCTTACCTGCACTAGTCGAGGCCTCATTGACTTCTGACACCACATCTTCACTGACTCCCTTAGAATGGATTACGTGTTGATTCTCTGTACTAAAATTTTCGATGTTATACCCTAACTCACCACAGTTGAAACAAATCATTCGTAAATCTTCATATTGAATTCTATAGATTTTATTATTAAGATTGAACTGGGATAGTAAACGCTGAGAGATATCAATTTCAACACTCATACGAGTAAATTGTCCCCTTCCCACGTGTACTGCATTTTTATCGATTCTTATAACCCTTCCTATCTTCGAACCAATCTTCTTTAAGAAAACCTCGTTAGAATATTCCACAGGTAGATTTTGGATCCTAACCCAGGCTGTAAGATATACGATCTTATCATCCGCTGGAACAAAATATTCCACTCGTAGTCTTGTAAAGAAGAAAAACGTGCTACGTAGTATAAACTCCCCAAGTCGGTAAGTGTTAGCTTGCCTTTAATCGACGACTTAACATTAAGTTTGCGAATTAATGCTAAATTGGCAATACTCTTATCAAACATCTTAATAATGATGACATGTTTCCCGGCTTTCTCAGAATGATCTTCTATGCCTTAGATAACCTAATCTCGGGGCAAAGAGAGTCGTCGTTTTCCGCATCCGTAAATGTATCGTCATCAGATTCTATGTTAAATGGAGCGTCAAATGAATAATTTTGTTTGTACATTTGAATCCTTGAAGTTTTTTCGGAAAATTCATAGGGGAAGTAACATTCCCAGATGAATCCTTGTTGATATTAGTTTGAGAAAGGGAATGGGTAACGACCATAACTTCATTTGAAATTGAGGTATTCGACAAGAAATCGCTAATATGCATCGTTTTTCGCTTTGGATTCTTTACTAACAGCAGTTGGTCTTGATTAAGACGAGACGACCCATCTTATTACTTAAGACGGGTCAAGCCTCCTCACAAAAGAGCAAGTGGGCAAGTGGGGGGATTATCCATTATCCATTATCCCCACTTGCTCTTATATGAGGGGGCTTGACCCGTCTTAAGCAATAAGACGAGTCGTCCCGTTTGAAACAAGAATTTGTGTACTAACGAAGGAAAATTATTATCGACCTCGCTAGTGTTAATCGAATCGGTTGAGTGTTGATCTTTTGATCCCGGAGTAGAGCCGGGAGATAGATTTTCCATGGTGGAGTCGAGGAAATTTCAGCCGAAAGTGAATGATGACTGTTTTATGCTAAGTATGATAGAATATTGACTTTTTTTGACAAAATTATTAGTCACTTGATATTGTTAAGAAACGAAATACAAATTTTTGTGAGTTGGATGGGGTTATGTTTTTGGCAGGTCTAGTGACAAAACCATTTGTTGCTCGTCTCTCTCCTCTCATTTCCTATCATTTGTTGGCCATTAACAAGCTAACCACTGCATAGATGTTAGCAATTGCGACAGTCAAAGAATCAATTGCAAAAAAACAAAATACCAAATAAAAAACCAATTAAAAAGCATAAGAAGGATAACAATCTCTACTTGGTAGTTAGCAGTTAGCCACTCCTAGTTTACTAGGTTTACCAATACCCATAACTTGTCCTTGATTTCCTTGAATAACTTTTCCAATCAATTACCACCCTATTTCCCAAATATATATACTCCGTAGTTGGTTGAATTGTAATGGCGAACAACCGTCGTACGATGACGGACGAGATAATAGAGTGTATCCTTCCATACATCCAAGATCCACGAGACCGAGCATCGATCTCGTCAGTGTGTAGACGATGGTACGAGTTAGACATGTGGACTCGACGTCACGTAACCATCGCCATGTGCTACGCAACTACACCACAGCGACTACATAACCGTTTCCCCAACCTCGAGTCATTGAAACTTAAAGGGAAGCCTAGAGCTGCTATGTTTAATCTTATACCCGAAGATTGGGGAGGTTATGTAAGTCCTTGGGTTCAGATGCTTGCTCTTTTTCCTAGATTGAATTCCATTCATTTTCGACGAATGATTGTTACCGATTTGGATCTTGACACTATTGCTACTGTTAAAGGTCCTGCTTTGTTATCCTTTAAATTGGATAAGTGTTCGGGTTTTAGTACTCATGGTTTACTTAGTATCACACGAACGTGCAGGTCATTTTCATTCTTCCCTTATTATTATTGCTTCTTTTGTTCTTCATTAATACCAAAAACACATACATATCTGTTTAATGATTCAGCATTTACTGCACTAACTTTTTGTATTTCTTTCTATTTTTGGACAATAAACTTGGGGTTTCACTGATTCAACTGAATATCTATCTATACTCTGTCTTTCTTTTCTTTCTAAAGATGATCTTTGTGTTCAAATCTCATAAGTGCTTGGATAGAGGGATTCGGGATACAATTTCCGTTGTTTGGTTAGCAAAAATACATCCAATCCAGTCTCCTTTAAGAGAATGCTATCCAAACACACCTTTGATGCATTGGATAAAAAATGGAGGAGGTATACAATTTCCGATTGATGCGACTCCATATTTCTTAGATCAAACCTTTGATCTTATTACTGGGGCTCTAATTGACTCCATTTTATATTGATCCCGGAATCGGCTTCGTAATCTGAGCTCAGGTTGAATCAACTTGGAGCTTATCAAGTTAAAATGTTGGAGGTCAAGTGCTACTTGAAATAATCCTTAAAATCGGCTTCCCTTAAGTTTCCTTAGTTATGATCTTATTAAAAATAATTATAATTTCTAACATATATACTAAATTAAGGCCTGAAAATATAAATTCAAATAAATATTAAAACAACATATAATTAAAGATATAAGTATAATAAAAATCATTAGTAAACAATATAATTAAATACTACAAAAAAAAAGACAAGAAGCCCAAATCGAGTTTTACTAACCTCGGATTAGGTTAAGGTTAGCTGGGGCTCCAGCTCGTGCTTGAAACAAACTACGCAGAACGGAGTAGCATTTGAAGGGTAAATGTTAAGTGATCAAAAAGGGATTTCATTTTGAAATACTTACTTCTAATTATCTTCAAATGGCATGAAATGTTTATTTTGTGGAGAGTAGATTGTTTGTTTATTTATTTCACATCTTCATATAGAAAAATGAGGTTAAAGGAATTTCAAGCAGTTAAATGATATAATTGACCATAGAGATTAGTAAAGAAGGATTTGGTGTATTTAGCTGTTTTTGCTGTCACCAGAGTCCATATTACTGGAAGATTTTTTACTCTTAAAAGACAGTAAGGAGTAGTAACTTTTGTGTGGATATAATACAGAGTCGGAGTAGTTTTTGTATCAGTGTATCTATCAGTATGATACATTTTTTCTATTTTCAAATCTAGTAACCTATATCTATATTACATAATGTTCTTGTAGTCAAAGAACAAGTACTTCTGGGAGGAAAGTCCTAGTTGAATTAATTGAATTTACAAATTTTTATGTGAGTCGGTTTCACATTAAATAAAACCACCTTACATTTTCCTAAAACCCTCTCTATGACATTATATTTTTACTAATGTTTTAATGAGTAGTATATATGTCTTTAAAGAATGGTTTTACGCTAATTTAGCTTATAATCATTTTGCACGAGATCGACTCGATTGAATAATAGGCTTCATTGTTGTGAGAGTGTACTTTCTTTGACAAGGATAAGTGAATGATTGATTAGGTGCTAAGAAACCCATATTTAACTCACATGTGAGTATCCCATATTGATAAGAGAGAAGAGAGAGTTACCACTTTATAACTTAAGGGGGTACTCCTTCTATGGTCAATTGATTTTATCCTTGAGCTTATGAAGCGGACTATCTCTTCTCCATTTGAGTGTGACCCGGCCCATTTGTATGTTCTAACATGTAACAGAGCCCACGAATATTATCTTGGGTATGATGAATTAAACTAGGCTTTGATTCGCAACCATTGCTTTGACGAATAGAAGAGTTCTCCATTTGAGTGTGACCCGGCCCATTTGTATGTTCTAACATGTATCAGAGCCCACGAATATTATCTTGGGTATGATGAATTAAACTAGGTTTTGATTCGCAACCATTGCTTTGAGGAATAGAAGAGATACCTACCGATTGTACATATTTCATGAAGAGCCTATTGAACACCGTAGAAACCAACACGGTTATTGCAATAGATGCACAGTATATGTCGAGTTTTGCTTTTCAGTGTATTATTCATAAAGATTATAAATTAAATGGATAATAATTAATTTTTCGTCCTTAATTACATTTTAATTTGAGATAAATAATTGAAACGACAAAACTAATCAAGTAACTAATGATAATCATTTTGATATTTTAATGGACATTTTTTTTTACCATGAAGTGACTTGTATTATTTTATAAATTTCTCAAATTAGTTTAACTATTTTTTTTATCAAGGTAGTAATAAAAGTTCATAATTTGTGTTATATGGAGTATATAGTTTATAGTTTAATGAAAAGATTATAGTTTATATTATTTTAATGAAAAGATTACGTTTTTCTTTAATGAAAAGCTTATAATTTAATGAAAGTATCCGTATATCTTAATCAAAAGATTTATATCATAATGAGATAACGCTTTATTTTGTTCCTTATTTAGTGTGTGCATTTCGGTGGGAGAATTACTTGAATAGACTCATTCTTTTAGTACGAGGGGGATTTTTGAATCATGTCATACCGCTTATGTGTAATGAGAAAAAAATATGATCTCTGAATATGATAGCTAGTGGCATTTGGTATCTTGTTGACATACGAGAAAGTTCTATTGTCTGTGAAAATGATTTGAGTTTGACATTGTGGAGATAAAATATGCTCCACAACAAAAGTTCATGTTGTTCTTTGAGCGCTGTTTTTCATTGGTTTCCTTTCGTATTCGCTGTTATATGTAATCATATTTTCCCTACTGGTTTTCACAAGGTATTCTTTGTGCATGCTTTCACTGAGGGACATTTTTGTTTCGCTAGCTTCCTCTATAGACATGTGCCTAAGCAAGCTCCCATTCAATTGTCTCTCTTGTAATTTATCTTTCGTATAAATTATGGTATACATTGATCTCAAGTCTGGTGCATGACATTATATTTCGTGGTGTAGGAATTTGAAAACACTTCTTTTGGAAGACAGCACTATCACCGAAACAAATGGAGAATGGTTTCACCAGCTAGCATTGAACAACGCGGTTCTTGAAACATTGAATTTTTATATGACCTTCTTGGAGCAAATCAAGGTTGAAGATCTTGAACTTCTAGCCACCAAGTGCCCTTTGAAGTCGGTCAAAATAGGTGATACTGATCTAGTCCACCTTGGTAACTTTTTGCGGACAGCACTTACATTGCAAGAGTTTTGTGGTGGTTCGTTTTCTGAAAACGAAAGCTACACGAATATTGAGGTTCCTCCTCAACTGACTTCGGTGGGTTTCATGTACTTCCAGAAGAACCATTTGCCTATGCTTTTCCCAATCGCTCAATCACTACGGAGGCTGGATTTGATTTATGCATCACTTTGCTGTGATGGGCACTGTGACTTGATACGTAGGCTTCACAATTTAGAAGTCTTAGAGGTATATGACCCTTTCTTGCCCTCTTATAGTGTTCTACATAGTCATAATTTTGTTAACCTTACTGTTTTGCAAATAAGATTCTTAGTTACTTGCCTTTAGTTTCGAATTAGAAGAGTGCTACTACGTGTTTCGTGCTGGAATATGCATTCCTATTGAATTTAAGTGGTGGCGGTCAAATCAATTAGCACTAATAATCTTTAACCAGTGTCTACATGATTTATTTCTTTGTTTTAAATGTAGATCTTTACAGAGCGCTAATAGTTGATAGTTGCTGAAATAATGGTGTTTTCTCTCTCTTTCTATTATTCAAAAATGGTGTTTGTGTTTGCTTTTGGTATTGTAATATGTAAGTATGGCTCAGGGGTTTGTTGTATGTAAACACTTTCTTACGGTTGCCAAACAAAAAAAAATGGTCTTTGCCTTTTGTTTGCTTGTTCCCTATTTGTAGTTTACATGATGATTTACCCAAGATGTAAAATGGACTTACCAATCCAGTGTATTAGGTGTAACGTTTTTGAGTTTTGAGCTTTGATTCGTTTTTAGATGTTTCATGATGAATCTTTAGTAAGAGATCCTTAAATTGTTTATTTCTTTGTTTACTCATTTACTCTTGTTAATAGACTACAAATGTTATTGGTGACGAGGGATTGGAGATTGTAGCTACGAGTTGTAAGAGTCTCAAACGACTTCGCATTGAACGAGGGGCTGATGATGCAGATATACAAGGGGTAGGGGAAGGATCAGGAACAATTACTCACCGGGGATTGATAGCTATAGCCGAGGGTTGTCGAGAGCTTGAATACATAGCTGTTTACGTGACCGATATTACTAATGAGGCCTTTACTCGTATGGGTGCAAATTTGAAAAATTTAAATGATTTCCGAATTGTCTTGCTCGACAAAGAAGCAACAATCCCTGATTTGCCTCTTGACAATGGAGTTCGAGCCCTTCTTGAAGGCTGTCAAGACATAAGAAGATTTGCCTTATACCTTAGACAAGGAGGCCTGACTGATGCCGGCCTTGGTTACATTGGGCAATTCGGTCAAAATATAAGGTGGTTGCTATTAGGTTTTGTTGGAGAAACCGATGCCGGACTTCTTGAGTTATCAAAGGGCTGCCGTAGTCTGCGAAAACTTGAAATCCGAGCATGTTGCTTTACAGAACGAGCCTTGGCGATTGCTGCAACACAATTTGTTTCTTTGAGGTACATGTGGGTCCAGGGGTATCGAGCATCTCACATGGGTATTGTTGATCTTCTACAAATGGTTCGTCCATACTGGAATATCGAGCTGATCCCAGGAGGCCAGTATGATGCTAATGGAGACATTGGAGCCCAATCAATTCCATCTCACATTATCGCGTATTATTCATTAGCCGGACAGAGGAAGGACCATCCAGAGACGGTTTATCCCTTGGCTCTTCCAGAACCCTAGCATGGGTAAATCTTAGTTTTGTAACTTTACTGCTTCATACAAATCACCTCCTTCCACGTGTTTCTTATCCTCTTACCACGTTCGTAAAATTTTGACATATTTGAGAGAAGGATTTTGTCAGCCGAGTTTAATTTTTTCTCAATGGGTCAGACAACATGTTTCTGTATGTAATCTTGTATTCTTGTTCTCTTACCGATATCTTGTACACTAGATTCATTAGCTGGGTAGACACTAACATTCTGCCTGCAAATAAAACTCTGTATGGTACTTCATACCAATAAGTTGCTGTAGCATAGCAGTTTATGAACTGTTTTCGCAATGATTACGATTTACAAGAGGTATGTACTTGGTAACTTACTGTCTGAGATTCAAAGATGTAAGATCTTGATTTTATTAGGTGGGAGGCTGGGAGATTTATATTTCTTTCTACTGTCAGTTCGTCACTAACGCAGTCGGAGATGATAGGCAAATGGCAATGCACTGTCAACTGTCAACAGAGTAGAAAGCTCATTGTTAAACAAGTATTTACTCCCTCCTTCTAGATCATTGTTTTATCATTTTTTTTGCATGTAGGATAATAAGGAAACAAAATCAAATATTTTCTTTGTAAGAGGTATTATAATCAGAGTAAACTTTTATGATTGTTTATGAATAATCAAGTTCGTAGTGAGTTACTGATATGATAATTTAACCGAGTTTCATGTAACTCCAAAAACTTAAAATGTGGTTCTGAATCTAATAGAGGAGAAGCAAATGATCAAGTGTTTGTAGAGACTAGTTGATGAATCTTTTAAAAAGGAAGAGCATCATAGACTTTCCATTAGTGCATTTTTTCAAAGTGTATGGTGAAGTCGTAGTCATACTTTTAAAAGCTGTTCATATTCATTCATCAACCTGTAAACAAAGTTGGCTCACACTCTTGTTTACTTTTTTTTTTTTTTTTTTTTCTATTTCCTTTGTCCTCTCTCCCTCCCTGTTATTTTCTCCCATATTTGTGGATTGCATTTCTGAGAACTTGTGAGACTTTGTCTTATACCTGGAAAACAATTGCAACACTATTGGCTTCATTGTCCCGTCTAGTGCCGAATCTTGATGGAAAAATTAGAATTTAAATTTAAACTCAAAATCTTAACAAAAAAACAAAAACAAAAAAATTAGGGGATCGAACTTAAATTTTACTCATTAAAGGATAATTATTACGGAGTACAAAATGTATAAAATTAGAGTTAAAATCTAAGCTTATCCTTGGCAAAATAAAGTTAGCAGATTAAATTTAAATTTTACTCATAAGAGAATAATTATTACCAAATGTATAAAATTAGGGAGGTTATGCTTCTCTCTAACTTCATTGTCATCCACTGGCGTTTTACGTGTCGTGTTCTTTTCCGACGGGTCGGAGACGTCTCACGTTTCGTATTACGCGTCGTGTCGACACTCGACACGCTAGCGAGCTACACTGCTCACTGATCTTCAGCTCCATGTGGTTGTCCGAGCTCATTCACATAACCTATAATTTTGTTTTTATTCAACACAAAATGATATTACGCTACCGGACACAGTATCTTTAAGTAGAGGTAAAAAATTTCCATTTCAACAAATTCCATGATCATTGTTTGCCTAGATTTATTGCATCTTGTGAAAGAAGCAGAATATGTGAATCTAAAATCTGTTAATCGTGAGTTAAAACCTGAACACGAATCTTGAAGAAATAGAATGTTTATCTTGTCGGAGGATCAAACCAATATATTTTCACAACTAGGAAAAAGAGAGATTGAATTTAGAAATTTAATACCGAAAGTTTATAAGATTCAAATTCTTTCCTTATCTTTTCCCGGTAGCCTTGAAGTTTTGGAGTCGACATAATAAGTTCAAAATGAAAGCTTAAAGAAAGTTGATTTATTCCCAACTTATAAGGGTATCAATGAGATACATCTTTATATAATGGGGTGTTGATCTTGAGCTTGTTAGTCCATTTGAAAAGAATAGTCAATATTTGATTCTAAATGATCAAGATAGATGCTTTGTTCCCACATAAGAGGGTATGTTAATTATGTGGCCTTACCTTAGTAGCTAAAGACATATTCTACCACTCAAAGACCCCAAAAAGCTATGATGTTGTCTAGTGGAGCAACTTATTGGAGGAAGCTCAATTATCAATTCTTATTTCTTCTCCTCAACCTACTTATTATGGAAATAGGGATTTACGGGGTCGTGCAAATGTCGACTAACTCAACTTATATGATCAAGTATAAATGTGTAACATAATGACTCGTTCAGGTTCAAATTCTACCAGCATCGACATTCCACTTCAGAGCTCCCTTCCAAAAACAAAAATCACATTGTTAATCTATTGAGCTAATTGATTAAACAATACAGTTTAATGTAGTAATTAATAAGTATATTTACAAGATGATAGCTACAACCTACAAGGTGTTTTGTTTTTAATTGTTAGTGGAAATCAGAGTCAACCCAATGAATTAAGTGACGGTGATGAAGGGTTAGTCACTTTAGCCATGTTGGATCCACTTAGTAAAAGTGTAAAACTAATAAGAAAGGAGCAAAAAGCAAGTGATTAGAGCCAAATGACTACCCTAAAGACTAACCATCCTTGTATCAGCAAATTTGGCTGCAGCTTTTGGAATTGGCATGGTCTCACACTCCTACTAGTCTAGATTCTTCTTTTTCAAATAACTTGTTCCGAGTCGGGATTATCTCCATTTCTTTTTCACAGTGTCCTTTGTGCACCGCTGATTCGATATGTACCTACTAGTCTAGATTCTTCTTTTTCAAATAACTTGTTCCGAGTCGGGATTATCTCCATTTCTTTTTCACAGTGTCCTTTGTGCACCGCTGATTCGATATGTACCCTCTGTATACTCCAAAGAAATGAAGAGGATACTAATTTGGTTAAGTGGTTGTGCTTGTCATTTTAATACAAAGGCATCTCCACCTTGGATTACATTCATTTTACACCTTGGTTTTCTGGTGTAACAGTGACATTCCAGTTGGTAGGTTGTAATGAAATGCTGATGCACCTTTTTAGTGGTAAAATGGTCAGTTTGCTGTGAATGGTTGCATTACTTTTCAGCTGATTTGTATTATGCTCTACTAAATATGGTAAACGTTTTAAGAGGGTGGTTAGCTTACATTAATTAAGAATTTGACATGATTGGGACAGAATCAACAAGCCAATAACCTAAAACAATTAACAATGCTATTATACCTGAGTCATATAGTGCAGTCGACATATAAAGATTTTGAAGATTGGTGCGATAAGATTTCGAGGTTAGCAGTGAAATCGTCATTTTATACCATGACTAAAGCTACACGATAATTTCTTGTTCACGACAAGGCATTATTTGGCAGTTTGGCACTCATTCACACGCCTTTTGAAATCTTGATTAAAAGAGAATGATAATTTCACAATGACATAAATATACATTCATACGCTTCAAAAGATTTAGAAACTTTTACATTTTTTTAAGGTCTACAAACTATATACTTAGCCTGAGACATAAATTATAGCACACAAAAACTCACAAGGAAATATAATGTTACCAGTTTAAGAGGCTTTCCTTCCAATTTCTAAGCTACTCCTCTGTCTAATTAGATCCTACATAAGCTCCTTGACTCATGGCACTGTACTGGTTCTGTCGTCCATGAATATCGAAAACCATGAAAGCTTCGGAACTACTCCAATCCAGTAGCATTTTAGGCATGATATTGATCGATTTTTGTAGGGATGGGAATGAACCTGCCTGGTTTATTAGAAGCTTAGGCTTTTGATCAGAATCTGAAAGCGCTTGTGAAGCGTCACTGACATTGGCAGTGGTGATATCATGAATGCTAGGTCTCCTTTTATCCTTCCCTCCTGAATTCTGCCTTAGAAAGTACTTTTGAGCGTGGCTAGCCACTTGAGTTGGTGTCTTAGAGAACACGAAGTTTCTTGATATGTTTCTCCAATCGCCTTTCCCATGTTTCTGAAGACCAAGTAAAAACCGCCTGCAGAACAGAGTCAAGGTTTCATGTATCATTACTTTTTTAGGAATCAATACTACCATTTTGACGGATATGAAGAGTAATATGACATTCCAGAAGTCAACTATAGCAAACCCGAAAAGAGTGTTAAGGTGATTGACGGAGCTCATCACTGAGCTAGTCCTAAATTCAGGCCCTAAGTTAATAATGTAAAACCAATTTGTAACTTAAAGCAACAATCAAGCGGAAAAATAAGAACTGGTTTAAAAGGTAGTTAGCACAATTGCTCAACAATTCACTGCAGAACACCAAGAGAAGAGAACTGAACTTCACCAAAACTAGAGCATGTACTCACTAGCTAGAAAAAAGGAACAGCACATATTATGCTATCATCTTGTTAGCGAAATTACAAACAATTATACAAAGAACTGGTCCTATACAAGGATCACTTGAGCACGGTACCTGGGCCCTTAACCACTACTGTATATCACAACACCATAGATTAATTTCTAAACAAGCATAAGCTTTAGAAAACTAAAATCCAAAATGCAAAAAACAAAAACATAGTTGAAAAATGTTACTACCTGTGTTCATCTTCAGTCCAAGGCACACCCTTTTTCCTCTCATGATCAGGAGGCCTAGACAAGGAAACATTAGAGGTCTTCCTAAAAGGATCAAATCTTGTATTATCAACCCATTCAAGTGTAAAAGGAGAGCTAAGATACCCAGGAATTGGTACCAAACCTGCCTCAATATCACTAACATCTTCTATCAACTCCTCATACTGTTTCATTACATCCCTCACTGATTTTCCTGGTAACATTGCTGCAACTTTGTACCATCTATCAGGTGTTTTCTCATCAAATATCGCCAGCGCGCTTTCGAATTTCTTATTCTCTTCTTTAGTCCAGATTGTGCTGTTACAACCCCCTTCAAATAGCCAATTATGGTTACAGTTTGTTAACAAGGATGCTGGATATACTGCACCCATTTTTTTCACTTTTTTTTTTGGATGTTTGAGTAGCTGGATTTGTATTAAAGACTGAAGCTTTTTAGATAATTATTAAAACCCTTTTGAGTTTGCTTAAGATTCATGAGTAGTAATAATAAAGAGTTGAATATTGAGTGAATTTAAATGGTGGGTGTGAAGTGATAAGGTAAAGAATCTAAACCAATTGAGGAAAATGAAAGTTAAATTTCAGATCGACACAAATTGAAATTTAGAATCAATTTGAGTGAAGAGAATCAGAATAATAATCCTCTCATTTGATCAAACTGAACAAATTATTTTCCTTAAGAATCCAATAAAGACATAAACTTTAGAATCAAAGTGAAGCCTCCTATAAAAATGTAAAGGGAAAACTGAAGAAAAGGCACCGACTTTGTCCTCTATAACACTAAAAAGTTTGTGCTAGTTGTAGTAGGACCCTACTAAAATACCAACTTGTATTGTATGGCCACTGAAATGAAGAAGAAGAGAAATCAAATTAAGGCACCATACCCCAAGATGGATGATATATTTGTGTTATTTCATAGCCACAAAAACATGTAGAAATTTCAAGTTTTTGATGGCAGAAAGGAACTCAGTTGTGCTCCTGCAGGATTAAAAGTGTGAGAGGAAGTTTATTGACATGTTTTTTAGCTTTTATGAGAATGACAAATGGAGGATGTGTGAAAATATGGTTGGTATATTTTAAGCACAAATTCTAATCGTAGATTGGGATATCCGTCTTCGTTTGTCCCTTACTTGCTTCTTTGTAGCAAAGATTTGACTCGACTACAATTATAGACGAATATGCCCGTTTAGTCGTTTGCGATAACATCATATAATTACTACTAGTCTAAAATATTAAAATGAGTATAAATAACATTGCACTTAAATAAATGGACAAGCTTTATATAATAAATAGGATATGATAGAATCATTATATAAGACTTCAATTACTAGGCGGAAGCTAAGACACGATGTAGTGATCCCATCCTCGATCGCAATGAAGCTCTATCGATTACATGCGATCACCTGTTCACCATCCCTCAATGGATCATAACAGTTTTATAAAACAGTAAAGGGGTCAGTACTCGCATACACCGACCAACATACAAGATAAGCACAAGGGAAAAGAAACCAGAGGGCCACCGCAGCGGACATCTCAGTAGACTCAGGTTACCATTTATGCTCTACAAAACCACCAATTGACCCTGGACCCCAGCCACAGGCGTCGAACTTCCATATCACCGCAGCGAGACAAACCTGGAACATTAATGTGCACATCCCCCACGTGGCAGGATAACCACGGGGGCGAACTCGGGATGTGACCCTTCTCCCAACAGGATCACCAAACCAAAGTAACCATAGTAACCATCGACAACAACCCCAAATCTTCATCATTATCACAACAGTGACCATCATCATCAATCACATATCAATAATCATAAATAACAATCAACAATCTCATGCCATCAATTAGCAATACAAATACTGAGTGGGAAACCCTACCTTTTCGCAAATCCGCAGCAAATCACAATCAATCTATCAACAATATTCTTTTAGGAATTCCTTCCCTTAAACATGCAATTAACATAATCAATACTAACCCTTGTTTCCCGCCCTTTCCCCCAAATAAATTAAGGTTTGTAACAACGTATACAAATCACAAAGTAAAGATACATACCAATGCAATCAACAAAGTAGCGATAGATCGGATCCGGCACGGAAAGATTAAGGATGTTCTTGAGGATTTAGAGAGAGTTTTTGAGAGAGAAAAATAGGGTTTTGCTGTGAAACGTAATTGTGATTATGAATCTTAACTCTTTTTTATAAATCCTTAATAAACCGTCCGACTAATCCTCGAAACCCGCCGTATTTGGTCGAGTAAGTCGAGTACGACTTACTCGGTCGAGTGTACATCTCACTCGGCCGAGTACACAAGAACATAACTATAATTAAATAACAGACCAAACGACTTGGCCAAATACACCACACTCGGCCGAGTACACTATCCACTCGGTCGAGTAAGCTCTACTCGGCCAAGTTCAAAGTACTTCAAATACGGAGTATTACAGAACCAGACCTATGGCTCGAGAAATCGTGATTGCAAGCAAGACCTATTACTCGACAATCAAGCTCAAAAACTAGGAAACACGTCCTAATGGTTGAAAGAATTATAGGAATAATTCAGAAGTTTTTTTGACAAGTTAATTTGTTGTGAATTCAATCTGCTTTATTCTTTCTCATAGCAAGGTATGTATAGCCGATTAACAGCTATATGGATACAAATGAAACGCCGCCATTAAGAGTGCCTAATTAAAGTAATTCAAAGCTACTAATAAATCACAATTAACTAAATTAAAGATGTTTGTCTAATAATAGAGATTACAATAAAACTAATGATTAATGAGAGTAATTCTTCCAACTCTTCAGTGCAGCGTGATTAAGTTTACGAACTGAACTCTTGTGCTTAAGTGATCTGCCATGACTAGAAAATCTACACCACGCACCATTGTACCCATCTTTTACCCTTCTTCCTGTGAAGTAGACTCTCCTGAGCACACAACATCAGCAACCATATCATCCCCTCCTGCATTAAATGGAATTGACCTCAATTCTGTTAAACCGTGATCAACCAAATAAGGTGTTAGATCCCCAACATTGAATGTCGCGTGGACTTCATACTCTCTTGGAAGCTCCACCTTATAAGCATTCTCATTTACCCGAGCCACCACTCGATAAGGACCTTCTGCCCGTGGCATCAATTTGATCTTGCGCTTACCCGGAAAGCGATCTTTCCTACTAACCCACGCAATAAAGTGCCCAACCTTTGATTTGTTACCTCGGTTTGACCATCCGTTTGTGGATGATGTGAGGTGCTAAATAAGAGTTTTGTACCCACTTTCCTCCACAAGGTGTTCCAGAAGTAGCTTAAGAATTTGGAGTCGCTTGTCGGAAACGATGGTCTTGGGAATACCATGCAACCAGAAAATTTTCCGATAATACAAGTTCGCAACATTACAAGCATCGTCAGTTTTATAACAAGCGATGAAGTGCGCCATTTTTGAGAACCTATCTACCACCACCATAATAGTGTCCTTACCTCTTTGGGTTCGGGTTAAAGCGACAATGAAGTCCATAGAAACGTCCTCCCAAGGCCTTACGGGAACCGTCAATGGCATGTAAAGACCCGCATTGAACGAGCTTTTGGCCATCTTGCAAGTCACACATTTTGCCACGATGCTAGTCACATCTTCGAACATCTTAGGCCAAAAGAAGTGCTCTTTTAATACCTCCATGGTCTTAGTTACCCTAAAGTGGCCAGCCAAACCACCCCCATGAGCTTCACAAACCAACACATAGACGATAACCTCTAAAAAGAAAGTCGTCTTGAATCAAGAACTCTCCCTTCGTGCCAGCCACATACTCTTCAAATAATTTCCCAATTTCCGCATCAGTTGGATAATAAGACTTCAGTATTCCGAATCTCAACAAACGAACATCCAACGTGGCCAACAAGGTAAACCTGCGGGACATTGTTGGAGCTAGTGTCCTCCACAGTTAGAGTGATAACAGCTAAGGTTCACAAGGTATACTTTGTATTATAATCAGTTGATTAACGTTTATCGATAACGGTTGGCTTGCTAGATAAGTTTGACGTTATTGTCATACAGATGGCGGTGATCAACTGATCCCTAAAAGTCACACCTAAAGGATGTGTTTGAGAGATGTGATTATTTGAGAAAATAATCATATTGATGACTTATTAAATGACTAAAAGGTTAGTCGATGTATTTGACTAAAAGGTTAGTCAATGTGATGATGATACGATTATTTAATAACGATTAAATAATGTTAGCTGGTAATTGAATATAAAATGTTATATTTAATCCATGTATATAATGTTGGTCTAAACTAAATGTAAACTGTTATATTTAAGTTGGCGGATATGTATTACACGATATTATTATAGTGTATTGGTCCGGCATTACTCGGTTTATGTGACGGTCCATTACTAGTAATAATTAGAATACATATTACATTATGTACATATAAAATTATATGCTAACTACCTAATATAGGTTGAGTTAAATAAGGAAACTAGGTTTTATTCTTCTTTCCTCTGAATCTCACGGCACATATAGGGAGAAAAAGAAGTTTTTCTACTAACCCTAATTGACTCCAATCTGACGGCACAACAAAGAAAAGAGAGAAAGAAAAATTCTGATTTTTAACTCTCTTATTCATCTTCATATTCATCATCAATATACACACAAAATTAGAAGTAATTTTTGGGTATTCGTTCTAGCACGACGAAGGCATTTCTTGAACCATCTTGGGTGTAACGATTAGGAGAATACCTACTTTGGTATTTGTTCTTAGGCCTTTTTTCTAGGACCGAAGGTTATTTCTTAATCTCTTGTTTATATTATGCAATTTCATTTATGACTAGAAATTCATATAGTTATAATTTCATTATAATCCGAAAAATTTAAAGGGAAGTATACCGATATTTCCCACAAGTGGTATCAGAGCCTTTGGCTATGAAATTATTTTATATGTCTTTTCATTAAATGATTGGTATAATTTAAAATAAAATAAAAAATTGCTGTAATTTTTTCCAGCCATGAATTTTTTTTTTGGGCCGAAATTTTTATTTTTATTTTTAGGGTTTCCTTTTTTATTCATATATGTTGTTGTTTTAATTGGTTAAGATAATAATATAATGAATTAGTTGATGTTTTGATTTAATGAGGATTAAATTGAAATGAAAAAGGAATTTGTTTTGGATGTTAAAGAACATTCATTGTGCTAATTTTTCGATATGAATATACAAAACAATTATGATTAGTTGAGTATTTTGATAATCGATTAATCATGATTTAGATATTCATTTTAAAAGGTTAATTTGAATCATCTAGTTTGTATCAATGTTTAATAATGATTAGATGTTGAATGTTTGTACCGATCTAGATTTATTAGCATGATCAAATTAAAAAGATTAACTTGTGTTTGTATTGTTTTTAAAAAACCGAATTTTTTTTTTTTTTTTTACCTGCTACTGTTCACGGGTACTGTTCATCCGTGAATAGTGAAAAGAAAAAAAAATTTAATTTTTAATTTTTTTTGTTTATTGCATTATAAAGATAATGTATGTTGTTTTGTTGTTGTGAAAAAGTTCACAATAATAGATACCCTATTATTTTAAAAAGGTTTAAAATAATGTTGAATTTAGTTTATGTTATACCCGATAATATGAATTAAATTGGATTATGGTTGATTAAAATTGTTGTGTACAATTAAGGAATTATCACATAATTTTGATCATTTTAAAGGTGGTTTGGATAAATTAATCATCATAATTAATGAATTATCTCTTGAAGGTTTAATTTATTTTGTTGATGCATTTTATTTTGTCGAATGAATGAATGAATGGATGAATGGATTATTTTGGTATTTTTACAAGAGGTTGTAATCTGTATTGCTTAGTGTGGCCTTAGTAGATTGTGTTATCGTAATGATGGTAACATGGTCTTTGATGTATTTTGAGATCTCGAATCTCCCCTTTGTAATCTTTAATTATAATTTTTAAATTAGAATGTAAATAAGTTTATATTTTGTAATTTTTAAAAATTGTATTTTTGAGAAGACCAAAGATGGAGATCGGATAGCTCACTTCCGCTGCATGGACCAAGATGGAACATGAAGTCAAGCTTCTAGGGTCCATAAGGATGGATTCCAAAGTGTATTTTTGTTCTATTTTGATAGGATAGGCCACACTAGGACTTTGTACTTTGTTTTTCATTTTTCCGTTCTTATTGTTTTTCTTTTGCATGATAGTTAGTGCATCATATTCCGCCTAAACCAAACCACCTACTACTTATTAATTGCATGAAAATTGACTCATATAGATTTAATGTTAATTATCATGGACATCCAGATGTCACTCAAAATTCTAAAAGCTATCATCTTAAATTATTCATTCTCTAAATGCTAGATCATTCGTTCACTTAAATGAATAAAATTAAACCTGATGGACCTTCCTCTAAAACCTAAAATTGAGATTAGTCTTTATAGGGAAAACTGCTATGAATCCTTCTTCGTCGGTAGGCATATAGGACCTTACTCTCCATATGATCCCTTCTACGTTGGGTAAGTAGTATGTGTTGACCTATTTTTACCTCAACATTATAGTCCGAGTAATATCTCGTGATTATGATGGACTAAAGATAGAATTTACAGAAATTTATCGACCAGGAATTCTAAAAGTAGAATTAGCCAAGAAGTTGGCTTATCAATTTAAAGAAATTGAGTCTTGGGATCATTTATATAATACTTGAGGGAGGTCAATTGTATAAATGCAAGAGTCTTCGCATTAATCGGTTTTGCATTAAACTTAATTAAAACGATGAAAATGCTTATTATGTTTTATCTCCTTTTCGCAGTGTAGCATTCATTTATATCGATAAAACTGTTATAACAAATGGCTGGACATGCTGATGCACCTATTCCAAGTGCCACGCTCGCACGTGAATCCTGGCTTAAGATGTTCATGGACAACATGAATCAGTACACGCAACTAAAGAATAACGGGTCAAACTTTGCGGACTGGGAGGCTTCATTACGGAATCCTGCCATAGCTGACGGTAAGCTCAAGTACTTGACTGAGCCACTACCGCCTAACATAGGCCCCAATGCAGGAGCAAATGAATTACTTGCTTATAGTGATTTCGTAATGGAGGTTGGTGCGATAAAGAACGTACTCATCTTTTCAATGGAATCCAATTTGCAAAGACGATTCATTGCCCAAGGTGCAAACAAGATTTTCACCACGCTCACTAACGAGTTCTCAAAAGCACCGTACATCGTTATGTATGAGCTTACCACTCGCTTTTTTGAAGCGAAACTCCAGAAGGGCCAACTGGTTAGCCCACACATTCTCGATATGATCGAGAATCTCGAAAAACTGGAGGCACTTGATTGCAAAATCAAAGAGAGCGTGATCATTGACCGCATGCTTCATTCACTTCATGATGGTTTTGCCCAATTCACGGCAAATTACTATATGAATGATTTGAAGAGAAATACTCATCAACTACACTCACTTCTCATACAGACTGAGAAGGATCTGAAATTGAGTGGGAGCCTGAAGCAGGACGTTCTAATGATTGCAAACAAGGGTAAGGGTAAGGGCAAGGCTCAGGCCGACCTAGCTGTAGGGAAGCCGAAGTTCAAGAAGCCAGGAAAGGGCAAGAGTGGGCCTGGTGAGACTAGCAGTAGCTCACAAGGCAAGACAAAGAGCAAAGAAAACATGGAGTGCCACCATTGCCACAGACTGGGCATTGGAGGCGGAACTGTCCCGTGTATGCTGAAGACGTAAAAGCAGGCCGCGTCACTCCTGTTGGTATGTCATCTTTTATTCATATGATTGAGATTAACCATGCAAGTTTCGGAACTTGGGTACTTGATACTGGTTGTGGTTCTCATCTGTGTAATCATTTGCAGGGCCTAAGAAACATCAAAACTCTCGAAAAGGGTGATGTAGACCTGCGAGTGGGGAATGGAGCAAGAGTAGCTGCCGTTTCAGTGGGAACATATGTAATCCAACTCCCAAGTGGATTTGAGTTATTTTTAAATAACTGTTACTATGTACCCAGTTTATCTAAAAACATTATTTCTGTTTCCGTACTCGATAAGAACGGTTTTTCATTTGTAATAAAGGATAATAGCTGTATTTTCTCCTTTAACGAAATGATTTATGGTAAAGCAGTTTCCATGAATGGGATTTATGTTTTAGATCAAACCACAGATATATTGCATGTGAGTAATAAAAAGGTAAAAGTTGGTGACAAAGATAAAACCTATCTATGGCATTGCCGTATGGGACACATAAATGAAAAACGCGTGAAGAAGCTCATTGACAATGAGACTATCTCCCCATTTGACTATGCATCATTTGGCACGTGTGAATCATGTCTCATAGGCAAAATGACTCGAATTTCCTTCAAAGGTGTTGGAATGCGCGCTGCTGACCTATTAGGACTCATACATACTGATGTGTGTGGACCTATGTCAATCAACGCTAGAGATGGCTATAGATATTTTATCACTTTCACGGACGATTTGAGTAGATATGGATATGTCTACTTAATGAAGCACAAAAGTGAGTCCTTTGATAAGTTCAAGGAATACCAGAATAAGGTTGAAAACCAGCTGGGTAGAAAGATTAAAGCACTATGTTCAGATCGTGGTGGCGAATATCTTTCGAATGAGTTTGATCAACACCTTAAAAACTGTGGTGTAGTACTACAGTTAACTCCAACTGGAACATCTCAATTAAATGGTGTGTCCGAACGAAGAAATCGAACATTACTTGATATGGTTCGATCCATGATGAGTCACACGGTAGTGCCTGATTCATTATGGGGCTATGCTCTTTTGTCAGCTGCTCTTATACTTAACCGAAGTCCGTCTAAGGCTGTTGACAAGACTCCATTTGAAATGTGGAAGGGAACAGTCCCTAACTTTTCCTTTATTCGTGTTTGGGGCTGCGAGGCTTATGTCAAGTGGAGACACAAGGATAAGCTCGGCCCGCGATCGGTCAAGACATACTTTATTGGTTATCCAAAAGGAATGTTTGGTCATTAATTTTATTCGCCTACCGAACAACGTGTTTTTGTTGCGACTAGTGCGAAGTTTCTAGAGAAAGAATTTCTCGAGAACAAGACGAGTGATAGAACCTTCGATCTGTCGGAGATTCAAGAACCAACAACCGAGCAACCGATGGAGGAAGATGTTCCTTCATCTTCTGCTGCGGTTAATATTCCTGAGGAACCTAGAAGGTCGGGTAGAGTCTCCATACCTCCAGACAGATACATTGGTATGGTCGAGGAGAACGATAGAGACGATGTTTTGCTCCTAGAGAGTAACGAACCCGCTACCTATAAAGGAGCCATGACCTGTTCCGACTCAAAGCTATGGCTTGAGGCCATGCAATCCGAGATGGACTCTATGTATGAGAATGACGTATGGGATCTGGTTGATTTGCCTGATAAGGTTCGGCCTCTTCAGTGCAAATGGCTTTACAAGATAAAGCATTCCGTAGGGGGACAACCAGACACCTATAAGGCACGACTAGTGGAAAAAGGTTTCACTCAAGTGCAAGGATTGCATTATGATGAAATTTTTGCACCCGTAGTCATGCTGCGTTCCATTCGGATAATCTTAGCGATTGCCGCTTTTCATGACTATGAAATTTGGCAGATGGACGTGAAAACCGCCTTCTTAAACGGTTATTTGGAGGAGGAGTTGTACATGGTACAACCCGAAGGTTTCATTGACCCTAAAAATCCTAAGAAAGTGTGCAAGCTTAAGCGTTCCATTTATGGACTTAAGCAAGCTTCTCGGAGTTGGAATCATCGTTTCGACCAAGTCATAAAAGCAAATGGTTTCACTCAATCGGTTGAGGAACCATGCTTATATGTCAAGTCGAGTGGGAGTAAAATCGTTTTCTTGATATTGTATGTCGATGACATACTCTTGATAGGGAATGATATTCCTCTCTTATCTTTGGTTAAGGTATGGTTAAAGAACCATTTCCAGATGAAAGATCTGGGCGAGGCACATCGCATATTGGGAATCCGTATCTACAGAGATAGATCACGACGGATGTTATCACTAAGTCAGGAGTCTTATATAGATAAGATTCTTGAAAGGTTCAGCATGACCAACTCCAAGAAGGGGTATCTTCCAATGACGTCTGGGATGCATTTGAGTAAAGCTCAGGCACCCAAGACATCTGAAGAGGTCGAGCGCATGAGTCGAATTCCTTATGCATCAGCTATAGGATCGATCATGTATGCCATGATATGCACACGTCCAGACGTGGCATATGCTTTGAGTATGACCAGTCGGTACCAAGGCAATCCAGGTGAAACACACTGGATGGCTGTTAAAAATATCCTTAAGTACCTACGGAGGACTAAGGATTGGGTATTGACTTATGGAGGAGAGACTGAGCTTTGCGCAACCGGTTACGCAGATGCTAGCTTCCAAACGGATCGGGATGACTCGAAATCTCAGTCTGGATTCGTATTTACTCTTAATGGCGCTGCGGTCAGCTGGAAAAGCTCCAAGCAGAGTGTTATAGCAGATTCTACGACTGAGTCCGAGTACTATGCCGCTTCAGAGGCTGCAAAGGAAGCTATATGGATGCGTCAATTCTTACAAGGACTTGCCATAGTTCCTAGTTCGAATGACCCGATCACCATCTATTGTGATAATAGAGGTGCCATCTTCCAGGCTAAGGAGCCTAAGTCTAGCAACAAATCTAGACATGTACTTCGGAAGGCTCACATGATCAGAGATTACGTGGAGCAAAAGGAGATAGTGATAGACAAGATTGCTACGGATGATAACATAGCAGATCCTCTCACTAAACCGTTAAGACACGATAAGCATGTAGGGCACGTTACTTCCATGGGAATTAAACGTGTTCCTGAGTTGTATTAGCTGTTTGTATGAATTAGATACATCTTTTTCATATACTAATAATAACTTCATCGTATTGTTTTCATATTTTGTTTTTCATGTGGATTGTATGGACAACATTGAACACCACAAAGTGAACTGAATAACATTATATGTGTTTTGGTCCGTAATCGCCTACATGAGCTGATAACTCTGGCTATTATATTGTTAAGTCGATTGATGGTGGGTTCAACGAGCCATAAGTCAAACTGTTGACTGATCGATCACAAATACGAGTTATAAGGATACCTCGTAGGACATTGTAATTCGTGACGACGTTATGGAGTCCTAAATGTTTAACAACATTCGGTGCCAGGTCGTGGATTGGACGTCCATAGTGTTCCTAGAGTCGATTCTTTTGACTATCGACTGTCTCTTGAGATTAAGGCAGTTTTTGGGTGACTTTGGTTTCTTTCTCACGGTCGACCGTAACAGGAGGCCAAGCAGATTTTTACTGGGTCATTTCATACTGTGCTTACATCTGCAGGATTCGAGTTGAGGAAAATATCCAACCCTTTATCAGGTTTTGTTATTTCTCAGGGCCACTCGAGGAGTAGTAACTGAAATGCATGGCCATGCTCGAATAATGATTCGTTTATCAGTTGAGTTACTCTCTAGTCGGGAAAACCACTCTTGATACTGATCACTTGTAAAATACGACCTTTGTGAATGCGGACTTTGCAAATTGTTTTACATTGAGTGGGAGAAATTTAAGGATATGAGAATCGGTTATCGCACATACACTTGTAAGGACAAGTGGGAGATTGTTGGAGCTAGTGTCCTCCACAGTTAGTGTGATAACAGCTAAGGTTCATAGGGTATACTTTGTATTATAATCAGTTGATTAACGTTTATCGATAACGGTTGGGTTGCTAGATAAGTTTGACGTTATTGTCATACAGATGGCGGTGATCAACTGATCCCTAAAAGTCACACCTAAAGTATGTGTTTGAGAGATGTGATTATTTGAGAAAATAATCATATTGATGCCTTATTAAATGACTAAAAGGTTAGTCGATGTATTTGACTAAAAGGTTAGTCAATGTGATGATGATACGATTATTTAATAACGATTAAATAATGTTAGTTGGTAATTGAATATAAAATGTTATATTTAATCCATGTATATAATGTTGGTCTAAACTAAATGTAAACTGTTATATTTAAGTTGGCGGATATGTATTACACGATATTATTATAGTGTATTGGTCCGGCATTCCTCGGTTTATGTGACGGTCCATTACTAGTAATAATTAGAATACATATTACATTATGTACATACTAAAATGATATGCTAACTACCTAATAGAGGTTGAGCTAAATAAGGAAACTAGATTTTTATTATTCTTTCCTAATAAAAGGAGAAATAAGAAACCCTAATTGCCTTACACTTCTCACGACACATATAGGGAGAAAAAGAAGTTTTTCTACCAACCCTAATTTGGCTCCAATCTCACGGCACACACAAAGAAAAGAGAAGAAAAATTATGATTTTGAACTCTCTTATTCATCTTCATATTCATCATCAATATACACACAAAATTAGAAGTAATTTTTGGGTATTCGTTCTAGCACGACGAAGGCATTTCTTGAACCATCTTGGGTGTAACGATTAGGAGAATACCTACTTTGTTATTTGTTCTTAGGCCTTTTTTCTAGGACCGAAGGTTATTTCTTAATCTCTTGTTTATATTATGCAATTTCATTTATGACTAGAAATTCATATAGTTATAATTTCATTATAATCCGAAAAATTTAAAGGGAAGTATACCGATATTTCCCACAGACATGACAAAGCATCGGCTACGAGATTGCTATTGCCATCCTTATATTTTGAGGAGAAATGAAAGGATTGCAAAAATTCGACCCATTTAGCATGACACAGACATAATTTTGCTGGCCATTTATATATTTAAGGAACTCGTGATCCGAATGTAAAACGAATGGGGCGTAAATAATGACTCCAATGATTAAGAGCTCTAACGATGGCATAAAACTCATTATCATAAGTACAATACTTAAACCTAGCTCCTCCCAATTTTTCTGAAAAATAAGCAATCACTCTCTTCCCTTGTATCAAAACCGCACCAATACCCAATCTACTCGCATCACACTCGACTTCAAATGACCGAGTATAATCTGGTAGGGCCAAAATAGGGGATGTACAGAGGCGTTATTTGATCTCCTCGATTTCCTTTTGGGCATCATTAGTCCACACAAACAACCCCTTCTTCAAGAAATTAGTAATAGGACTCACAATATAACTAAAACTACGTATGAAACGTCTATAAAAAGAAGCTAGACCGTGGAAAGAAGGAACCTCACTAAGCGTGGTAGGGATGGGCCACGTTTTAATGGCCTCGATCTTGGCTTGGTCTACGGACACTCCTTCTTTCGACACCATGTGACACAAGAAAAATACGTGATCAATCAGAAATGATCATTTCTCCTTTTTCCCAAAAAGCTTTTGAGCCCGAAGTACCTACAACACATGCCTTAAGTGCTGCAAATGATTGTCCATGTCCTTTCTATACACCAAAATATCTTCAAGGTAAATAAAACGATTTTAATACCTCATTCATCAAATGCATAAATGTGCTAGGCGCATTAGTGAGGCCAAAAGGCATGACGGTCCATTCATATAAACTGTGTTTTGTCTTGAAAGCAGTCTTCCACTCATCCCCTTCACGCATACGTATTTGGCGATAACCACTCTGTAAGTCAGTTTTTGAGAAAACCTTGGAACCGTGTAATTTGTCGAGCATATCGCCGAGCCTAGGAATAGGGAATCGATATTTAATTGTGATGTTATTGACCGCCCTTGAATCGACGCACATACGCCAAGTCACATCTTTTTTTGACACGAGTAGAATTGGTACCGCACATGGACTCAAACTCTCTCGGACGAATCCCCGCTCTACTAGCTCATCAATTTGCCTCTGAAGTTCTTTTGTCTCCTCCGGGTTAGACCGATAAGCTTCCTTATTCGGTAATGGAGCCCCGAGGATGAGATCAATTTGATGCTTAATCCCTCGGATAGGTGGTAGACCTGGTGGCAAGTCGTTGGGAAAGACATCTCCAAAATCGATCAACAAACCGTCAACCAAGCTTCCCACTGCATCCCCTCCTCTCGCCACTGTTTCTTTCACGGACACAAGCAAGTAAACTCGCTCCCCTTTACTGATGATATTTTCAATCTCTCATTCCTTCATCAACATGGTTGCCTTCTCTTTCTTTGTACTCATGGCTCGAATTTCTTGGAAAGACATGGTCTTTAACACAATTTTCTTACCCTTATCCCACAACTCCTATTTGTTACTCCACCCCCGATGCACCACACCCTGTCAAAGTGCCAAGGTCGACCCAATAAAATGTGACAAAAGTCCATTGGAGTCACGTCCCACAAAACCTCATCATGATACGATCCCATTGCTGACCCCACAAGAAGCTGTTTTGACACCTTTATAGTATTTCCATCATCGAGCCAATGTAAAGAATAAGGTCGAGGATGATCTGTGGTGGTCAGCCCTAGTTTCGCGACCATATTGCTAGATGCAACGTTGGTGCAACTACCGCCGTCGATGATCAAACTGCACTGTTTACTCCCAACTTGACATTTTTTTATGAAAAAACTAATCTCTCTGCTCCGAATCACTGAGTCCTATTTTGGCCTGTAAAGAACAGAGTACCAACGTCGTATCGAATACGGGGGTGCTGTAGTCCTCCAATTATTCTTCCTCAATTCGGGCCCCCTCAGAAAAGTCAAACACCCCCCAACCTTTCCCTTTCTTCTTCGTCCAACAACTCGTCTCGGACGGCCAGGACCTCTCTCAACGTCACTACTTGAAAGTCCATAGACCTTAATTAGACTTCTCTAATTAGTTACTAAATTACTTGTTAATTTAGTATTTAATGATCTATGTAACATGCATGCAAATATAAAGACATTTATATAAAAGAAGAAATTTCCTCACATTGAAATGGAAATTAAATGGGCACAACAAGAACTCCTTCTTGTTGTTCTTGAGCTATAAATAAGGATGAACAAGAACAATCTCCAAATTAGAAGACCTCCTTCAAGTTGCACCAAGAAGAAATCAAATAATCTAATCTTATTATTAACTAGATAATAAGATAGATAAAATACTACCAATATTAGTATATATTACTACACTAGTAATACTTAGTAAACATTAGTATTATGAGAGTTTTAGTGAGAGGATGAATTTGGAGAGAAGTGTGAATCAAGCACAAAATGAACAACCATATTGCCCTTTTATAGGCAATATGGCCGGTCACTATAAGCCTCACAAGGGACTTATTTTGCTTATTTTAATTCACATGCAAAGTGGTAAAGTGTAGTGTTGAGTGAAATGATTTTAGGTTTACTATTCATGTCATAATCACATGTAACTTGTGAGCATGAACAAGAGAAACCATCATCACTTCACCACTACTACTTGACCGGCCCCTAGTGGCCTTATATGGTCCATTTTGATTTTTGATATTTGTCCCACAAATACTTATTAATCATATGCTTAATTATCTTGTATAATTAAGTGTTAATTTGATCATATAACAATTATATGACACAAATAAATAAATAATATGGACTTAACATTTTAAGTGATATTTTACCATTATATCAATATATAATGGGTCCCACAATGCTTAGTTAATTTATTTTACAACTCCTTGTAAATATAATTAACTAATTACCTCTATCTCAAAACCTCAACTAATTTAGTAATTTAACGGTTAATTACTAAGTTAGATCTTATTTAGTCATATAATAATAAGATATAAATTCATTAGTCAATTATCGCTTAATTGAAAAATAAGCTTAATCGAATTTGAGTTCCTAACTCAATTTCTAACTATTAACTCTCGTATATATATCAAATATATATAAAGGACTAATCAACTGTATCATATAAAAATAATTAGTTACTATTTGGGTTTCATCCTATAGGTGTAACCGAAAGGGATCAGTTTATCACCGCCGTCATACGACATTAACGTCAAACTCTAGTCAGCCAACCGTTATTGATTTACATTAATCAACTGACTAATCATATTTATATAGTCAATAAATATCCCAACTATATTCCTTAACGAGATTTATTATGTGGCACACTATTGTGGAGGACACCTACTCCAACTGTAACAACCCGAAAAGTACCCAATTTTTCTAGTAAAATTTCTTAAGGATACTTTTCAGCAAGGTTAAGTTTTTAAAATAGAATTTATTGTTTCGAGTCGTATTTTGAAATTCCGAGTTCGTATTTGGAATTTCTGAGAGATTTCATGAAAATCCCGTTTTTAGTCATCTTTGACTTTTCTTGACTTTTAAGTCGTCTTTGACTTTTCTTGACTTTTTAAAGTCGTCATTGACTTTTCTTGACTTTTAAGTCGTCATAAACTTTTCTTGACTTTTAAGTCATCTTTGACTTTTCTTGACTTTTAAGTCGACTTTGACTTTCGTTGACTTTTCCGACTCGCCTTATAAGTTTGAAGACCGAAATTTTATTTAAAAAAATAATATTTTTGATTTATTTTTATTTAGATTTATTAAGATTTATGATAATTTAATATAATTATTTTGAATTTATTCGGAATTTAAAGAAACTTTTACGGTTTAACCAGAACATCAGGTAAATAACTATTCCCGAGTCATCTTAAATCCCGAAACAAACCCGAAACCCGACTTTGGCATGAGTCACACGCCCATGTCATCTTTTTCCACTCACAAGTAGATCTTTTGATTGTTTCGATTAAACTAATACAAATATCAAAGATATTTGTAGCTTTATCGATCCGTCTGATTAAATTACGCAAATCGCTCAAAATCAGACCCGTTTTCTCTCCTATCCACACGGCACTCCCTCCTCTAATAGGACTTGATATTTTCCTTTCTTTTGATTACAATAACATAATATCTTGATATTTGATTTAATTAACTTAATATCTAATTAATTACCGTAATATAATTATTAAACCCGAGTCAATTCCGTAAC
>JAIUZE010016916.1:0-35460 GCA_022085475.1 Heliosperma pusillum
TCTCCAAAAGTCTTCCTTGGTATTCCCCTACTATTAGAACTCTCCCTGGCGAGAAGTTCAAGGACGCATTATGAGCCTCTCCACAAGTCCAAGCCAACACCAAGCAAAACAAGCACAACCTGGAGCATGTCATTGTCAAATGTCTGCACTTGTCTGTTTTTCTTGGTGTGTCAGCCTGTATTTGTAGCCAGTATTTGTTGTTAGCTTTCAGCAACTACTCGGTGGCCCTTAGATGATCCCTAGGGTTGATTAGATCAAGCATTGAGGCCTATATAAGACCCATGCTCCTTTTAGTACAAGGCAAAGTTTGATTATTGAATGAAACAAAACTTGAGCATAGGTTCTCATTTCCAAATCCTTTCCAACTTGTGCTTGTCTTATTGAAAGTCAGGCCTGATAACTCCTGTGCTAGGCTGTGGTTGTTGAATCTAGCGTCCTGTGGCAAGTTAGATATCCCTGTGCATAGACTGTTGGGGTGTTTGCTTGTTGTGTAGAGGGTGTTCAAAGCCTGCTTACCTGTGCTTGGCTGTGGTAAGGAGGTCTTAGCTAGTCTATTTGTTTTTGATTCCCGGTTTTGAGCTTGGGAGTTGAGTAACCTCCTATCCAGTCTATCTAGGAGTCTAGGGTCCAATTTCTCTAACACAAAACAACCCCTATAATATTCACTTCACATGTATGCATCACACCTGCCAACCTCATTACATATAAACAGGAAGCCACAGTCAGTGGGGAGTAAACTCCGAGTTCTCCAGTCCACGAAATGTCGAGTTTTAATAAAACATGAATACGCATACAAATCAATGTATATGGGAAATCGAAACTTTAACATAATATGAATATGCTTTTCAATGTTATGAAAACCTTAACTAACATATAACCTATTCATCTGAAAGCTATCATGTGAATCGATAACTAAAACTATAACAGAGGTAGGGAAGCTGGTATGCTAGCTCAGAGGTTACCTTTAAAACATGGCCATGATACACTCAAACCCTAATCAAACATAATATCATGTGAATCAGTTAACAACCGGTAATCCAAACTCTATCAACCTTAGCCGTCTTGCATCTCACCTTCTAAGATTCATAGAATCATCAAACATGAAAGACCAATACTTCTACAAACAGGCACAAGTTCTTAGTGACGTCAATAGAAGACTTCTGTAACTCAAGTCTATACCACGAGGTAGGATATACTTAAATATTTAGGCTCAGCGGTCACGCTAATGACATGGCCCCAATACCAAGCACACATCTGGGCTCAGCGGTTACACTAATAACATGGCCCAGATCCAAAGCACATATCTTAGCTCAGAGGTTACCCTAATAACATGTCCAAGAGACGACTCAACCCTAAACCTATACTGCGCAGAACCTAGAGAAATGCGAAAGATCCATCGCATCCAAGACCCATGATACCTCACATGAGTACCCCTAAGAAGATTTCCATCAAGGGTTGGCTAGTTACTAAAGCTGGCTCCATTTCCCGCAAAGTGGAAACCATTGCAGCCATGCCCCACTTGAAGATCCATCAAGCCGGTAACACAAAGCTATACGGCAAACTCCATATACTCGTTAAAGATAGTACTGCCTATCAATGTCATGGTCCAAGCTACTCATTTAGAATTAGAATGGTCAAGACGCCATATACTCATAATTCTCTATGGGTACTTAGTCAACACGACATATATCATACAATCAAACAGTCACGGGAAAAAACTTCCTATCATGTGACTAATTGCATATAAATCATATTCAAATATCATATCGCCTCATATCTACTAAGGCTAATTCATTAATTAAATACAACCTTACTTGAAGACAAATCCCCGAACCGAGTCCCGCGACGGGTCATCAGTCAAAACGGGGCTGACTAGATCTTAGTTTGACCAAACCCGTTTGGTCAAACCGGCTAGAAACAGAGTCTTTACCACATAGACTTAGACATAAACGTCAACATATTCATTACATGTTATTATTAAAACTTCTAACATATGAATTATTAAATCTTACGTAACCCCCCGCTTGACTTAAAGGATATCAAATTAAACTACGATCTCGTATTATAATTTCTAACATGTGAGAAATAATAATTTTATGAAAAATACTTTTAATTAAATAATTTACTTATTAAGAATTTCCCACTTGTTAAATATTACAAAACACGATAAAATGACGATAACTCAAAAACCGTCACAAGTCCCAAAGTGGGACCCACGGGCTGATTTTTGGGCCAAGAATAAACCGGCCCATTTGGGCTGTTTTGGTTTGACATTTTTAAAACCGTTACTTAAAATTTCCCGCATGCTTAACATATTTAAAACCCGTCAAAACAACAACAAAACAATCAAACATCGACACAAAACCAACGGACCAAATCCGGACCAGTCCAGACCGGCCTGGACCGGCCTGAATCGGCCTGGTTTGGCTGGTTTGGGCTGGTTTTTCAGCCACCCAATTCGGCCACCACAAAACAACCACCACAATTTATTTCCAACATGATTTTAATTAACAACATCCATTTTAAACATCCAATTCATCCATCATGCATACAAACATCATGATTATGAACAATCATCAAATATGTCAAGAACACTAAACAAAAACAAAAGAAACAAAAGCTATGTAACATTAATTCGTCGAGTAACTCGGAATCGTTACCTTAGCTAGAAAAATCAATTAGCACCAAAATAAGAAGTATAAACTAAGAAACCCGTCTTCTAATCTTCCCCTAATATATACGAGTCCCCAAACTCGTCTTCAAAATCTTCCCCTATAAGAAATGACAAGAAAAACATGATTAGAATTTAAACTTGATTTTCCATAATTAAATTTGAAAACGATTTTGTCGGATTTGAAATTAAACCGTACTTGAAGATGGAGAGCGAAGAGGAGATTCTAGAAATATAAGTTAGGACGGATTTAATTAAGAAATGAAGGTTTTATGATGATTTTGCTCAAGAACGACGAAGAACGGATGAAGAACGCTCAAGAACGAATGAAGAACGTTGAAGAACGATTAATTTGATCTTAATTTGATTTGTTGTAAAATGAAAAGGTGTTAGTGAGTAAAGAGGGTTGGGTGAGCCGTGTGTTTATAGACAAAATAATGAGTCGGGTTTTGAAATTGTTGTTACGGAATTGACTCGCGTTTAATAATTATATTACGGTAATTGATTAAATATTAAGTTAATTAAATTAAATATCAAGATTTTATGTTATTATAATAAAAATAAATGAAAATATCAAGGCTTAAGAGAGGTGGAAGAGCCGTGTGAAATAGGTAGGAACCGGGTCTGATTTTGCTCGATTTGCGTAATTTAAACGGACGGATCGATAAAGTTGTAAATATCTTAGATATTATTATTAGTTTAATCAAATAAATGAAAAGATCTTAAGGTGAGTGGAAAAAGGTGACATGGGCGGGTGACTCATGCCAAAGTCGGGTTTCGGGTTTGTTTCGGGATTTGAGATGACTCGAGAATAGTTAAATGACGTTCGGTTAAAACCGTAAAAGTTATTCTTTAAATTCCGAATAAATTCAAAATAATTATATTAAATTATGATAAATCTAAATAAATCTTAATAAAAATAAATTAAAAATATTATTTTTTTAAATAAAATTTCGGTCTTCAAAATTACAAGGCGAGTCGGGAAAAGTCAACGAAAGTCAAAGTCGACTTAAAAGTCAAGAAAAGTCAAAGATGACTTAAAAGTTGAGAAAAGTTTATGACGACTTAAAAGTCAAGAAAAATCAATGACGACTTTAAAAAGTCAAGAAAAGTCAAAGACGACTTAAAAGTCAAGAAAAGTCAAAGATGACTAAAAACGGGATTTTCATGAAATCTCTCAAAAATTCAAAATACGAACTCGGAATTTCAAAATACGACTCGAAACAATAATTTCTATTTTAAAAACTTAAGTCGGCTGAAAAGTGTTAGTAAATATTTTTACTAGAAAAATTGGGTACTTTTCGGGTTGTTACACCTATTATACATTTATTCTATAAAATAAAATTATTAAATTATACAAACCGGCGATACGAGATCGCAATAAAATTACAACCAAACCGTTCTTCCCTTACATTACGGGTAATAACGATTAAAAATAACTAGGCAATACTAGGTACAAACTTTGCATAAATTATTAAATAAATGACATTCATTCATTCAAACATAAATAAAATAAATTGCTGCAAAATTCATGCCAAAATCGTCCTAAGTACAATTCATGCTCATTGTAGCTCGATTTTTCCGGGATTTATTCATTTTTAACCATTAAAATTCACTATCAACTTTTAAATCTCATTTAAATTCAAACTAATTAACTAAACTGATTTAGAACACAAAATTAGTCACTACTAATTTTGTTGGTCATTAATTAGATCGATTTGATTTCATTTGCTAAATATTACGGTTTTATCATAACAATTATGAAATAAAACCAAAATAAAATATAAGCATCATAAAATTTGAAACAAAATTTTTTTGTACATTCTGGAACAATTCCAGGAACTATAAAAATAAAAACATTTGCTCAAAAAATTTAAATTAATTTTATGAACAAATAGCTTTGTATTTAATGGTTTTATCAAATAAAAACATTAGATATAGTAAACCAGTGAAAACAATTATGAAATTTCACCATGAGTATCAAAATCAGAATGTGAAATGTACAAAAAATTTTCAAGACCAGAAATGGACGTTTCAATTTTATGAACATTATAATATCATATTATCGACTTTTATCGTGTAAAAATCAATGAACATGCAATACATAAGTAAAAGTCACTAAATTTTACATACAATATGTAAGACATGCATGTGAGATCATATTAAAATTTCATGGCCAGAATCAACATGCAACTGTTTTTAGTTAACTTTTAACTCATAAAATGCATGTTAACTCGGTTTAAACGCCAAAAATCAAAATAAATAGAAAATTAATCCCTAAAATCACGAAATTTAACCAAAAACATTTTGAGGTCAGTAGGTATACATGCACCAAAACATTTTGTCAGAATCGTATTTTAACTCAAAATATTTGATTTATTAGTTATCTTATAACTTTAATAAAAATGTCCAAAATGAACATGCATGCTACAAGATAGCTCTGATACCACATGAAAGTCCATAGAACTTAATTAGCCTTCTAATTAAGTTGCCTAAATACTTGTTAATTTAGTATTTAATGATCTAAGTAACATGCATGCAAATATAAAGACATTTATATAAAAGAAGAAATTTCCTCACATTGATATGGAAATAATATGGGCACAACAAGAACACCTTCTTGTTGTTCTTGAGCTAATAATATGGATGAACAAGAAATCTCCAAACTAGAAGACCTCCTTCAAGTTGCACCAAGATGACCCCAAATAATCTACCCTTATTATTAACTAGATAATAAGATAGATATTATACTACTAATATTATGGCTATATTACTACACTAGTAATACTTAGTAAATATTAGTATTTGAGAGTTTTTAGAGAGAAGATGAGTTTTGAGAGAAGTAAGGAAAACAAGCATAAATGAACAAATAAAATGATCAACCATATTGCCCTTTTATAGGCAATATGGCCGGTCCATATGAGAATCACAAGGCTCTCATTTTGCTTATTTTAATCACATGCATTAGGGTGGAGTGTTGTAGTATAAGTGATGATTGTATTCTACTTGTTATGTCACTTTCAATTGGTAACTAAAGAGTGTAAACAAGAACAACAATCATCACCATATAACTACAATATAACCGGCCATTATGGCCTAGTTTGATCCATATTGATTTTTGATATTTGTCTCACAAATACTTATTGATCATATGCTTAATTATCATGTATAATTAAGTGTTAATTTGATCATACAACAATTATATGACTCAATTAAATAAATAATATGTAATTAACATTTTAAGTAATATTTTACCATTATATCAATATATAAAGGGTCCCACAATGCTTAGTTAATTTATTTTACAACTCCTTGTAAATATAATTAACTAATTACCTCTATCTCAAAACCTCAACTAATTTAGTAATTTTACGATTAATTACTAAGTTAAATCTTATTTAATCGTATTAAAATAAGATATAAATTTATTAGTCAATTATCGCATAATTGAAAAATAAACTTAATCGAATTTTGAGTTCTTAACTCAATTTCTAACAATTAACTCTCGTACATATCGAATATATGTAATGGACTAATTAACTGTATCATATACAAATAATTAGTTACTATTTGGATTTCATCCTTTAGGTGTGGCCGAAAGGGATCAGTTGATCACCGCCGTCATACGACAATAACGTCAAACTCTAGTCAGCCAACCGTTATTGATTTACGTTAATCAACTGACTAATCATATATATAGTCAATAAATATCCCAATTATATTCCTTAATAAGATTTATTATGTGGCGCACTATTGTGGAGGACACCTACTCCAACACGCAGAGCATTCCTCAGTTAAGGCTACAGTCTCGACAGTGTCTACGGACCTATTACGCAAAAGAATTTCACGCATAAATTTTAAGTAGGAGGGTACCTTTAATAGAAGGTCTGCAAAAGAAACGTTCACCTTGAGATCGCGTACAATGTCAGCGAACCGAGCAAATTCCTTCTCGACCTTAGCTTTCTTCAACCGACCAGGAAACGGAACTGGAATGTCAGGATTACCACGTTGCATATCCTTGACAATCGCATTCTTAATCATCCGCTTGCTTAACCCCTTCGAACGAGCTTCTCGCTCATGAAAACCCATCGATCGAGTATCAATGTCACTCGCTCGAAGATTATTAGAGCTTAAACTGCTCGATCGATCAGCATCATCATTCAAATTATTCGATCGAGCAACTGGATTCTCTCGATCGACCACTTGTCTATCAGAATCACTCGATCGACCATCAACAACCTCTCGATCGAGTAACAAGCTTTCTGATTCACTCGATCGACTAACACCTATCTCTCGATCGAGTAGTTTCTCCTTCATTTCATTCAATCGACTAGCAATAACCTCTCGATCGATTACATTATCAGCAACAGTCTTCGCAACATCGAGATGCGCACCAGAAATATCAGCAACTGTACCAGGACTGTCATAAGCAAGACCGCTTCTCAGAGTAATCATATTCAGCGTCTCCTTGTTCTTATCAGTTTGAGACGGTAACTGCCCAGGTTGCCTAGTCGATCGAGCTCCCGCCAATTGAGAAATCTGCGACTCCAATAGCTTGATTGTAGCATTTGTTGCTTGATCAGATTTTCTCATTTGGATAGCTAAAGCTTGGATCATAGACTTTAACTCCCCGACTTCTGAAATTCCTCCAGATGAGGAACTAGCTTGCTGTGAAGACTGGATTTTCTGAAATCCTTGCTTGTGCGGCGGTTGATACGTCGACTGCGGTGGTGGAGGTGTAGGATTTAAGACGTTCTGGCTTGTCCATCTCAAATTAGGATGGATATTCCCTTGATTGTAGTACCCAGCTCCTTGACAGTATTGTTGAAAGGAAAAGACTTGCTCCTTTTCAGCAAAACAATCTATAGTCGCGTGACCAGTTTCGCCACACCTCTCGCAAGTAATCCCATCATCCTGCTGCAGCAAATGAACCGTCTGCTGGTTATCTTCAGCTTTCTTCTCCCATTTGTGAAGTCTGGCATTTAGTTTATAAAATTTTTTGTCCAGACCTTCAGAATCAATACTGGCTATCGTCCGTGTACCACTTCGCGGATTACCATATTCGGCACAATGGGTTGCCATCTCCTCTATCAGTTTCCAACCCTTATCATCATCTATTTCCTTCTGGAACCTCCCGTTTGACGCGGCATCAAGAATGGCTCGATGATCGTCATATAACCCGTTTTAGAACTGGTTACACAGAAACCACTGCTCGAACCCATGGCGAGGAACAAACCTCACTAGCGTCTTAAATCAATCCCAGGATTCATAGAGATTTTCATGAACCGTTTCCTTGAAATTAGTAATCTGACCCCTCAAAGCATTCGTCCTCTGCAGTGGAAAATACTTCTTGTAGAAAGCCAGTGCGAGTGTGGTCCAATCGGTAATACCCAGTTCCTCTCGATTCAAGTTCTTCAACCAGTCTTTGGCATTATCAGTAAGGGAAAAAGGAAACAAGAACTCCTTGATCTTGTCGGCTGTCACCCCTTTATAAACCGGAATAGAAGAACAGTAGTCAGCAAAGTTCTCCATATGCTTCCTCGGATCGTCCCCAGCCACACCCCTATACTTATCCTACTGGACAAGTTTGATATAAGACGGACGAAGATCAAAAGAAGTTCCATCTTCGTTCGTTGTAAGTTTGAATCCTTGAGGTATACATGCAGCTGTAGGCTCAAAATGGCTAGCAATATTAGGCATCTTTGCTGGAAAAGTAGTCTCAACAGTCAAATCTTCCTCGAAAATGAAACTGTCGAAGACAGATTCAGAAGTACTCAAGTCTTCCTCCTGAACGGTCTTATCTATCCCTCTCTTCCTGCGTAGGAAGGTTCTTTCAGGCTCCGGATCAGCTTCCACTAATTCGAGCCTTTGGGACCTGCGCATACACAACTACAGAGAGAAAAATAAGAACAGTCTTAAGGAATTAGAAATCCCTTAAGACGAGACAGAAATAAATAAACAGAAAATTAAATTGCCTCCCCGGCAACGGCGCCAAAATTTGATGTCAGTCGTTATACACCAAAAATAAAACCTAAGTCTACTAACTAAGAAGATAGCGGAAGTAGGGTCGATCTCCATAGGAAGGAAACTAATTAACTGAAATCTAAATCTGCAAGAAACAGTCTGGGGGTTTTGAAAATTGGTTTTAACTAAACTAAATAAGATTAAAGGAAAGAGAAATAAAGGAAGAAATAAATATGAAATAAATCATATAAAGAGAAATATGCTAGGATTCGGTCCGCTACAATATCGGCATCTACGGGTCAACTAAGTCAGTCAATCTATCAATGAGAACGGCAATGGTTTTCTCCTCTCGGTCTCAAACCACCCTAGAGATTTTCCTAATTAACTCTCGTCCTCTTAGGAGTCACCTATCAATTCTAAGCAAGCCTTCCCTTCCAATCTCTCGATCCAGGTCGGGGTTAACTACCTAGCCTAGCCTCCAGCGTGCACTCATTCGACTAAACCTCAATTAAATTGCTTAGACTGATTCTCATATTCAAGACTAACTAAAATAATCTATCCTAACATGCCTCTACTACAGTTTCCCTCATCCCAACATACAAGAGAATTAGCTACTCATGCTATTAACGATGCTAACAAAGACGATTGAACATATGACGATAGACACAATAAAATCGTAATTAATAAGCATAAATAATAACAACACATCAATTATGTAGAATAAGTAGTAATTAAGATTAAAATAAAGGTAAGAGTAAAAGAGAGAAAGTAGTTTACAATCTTAGCTATCCGGCGTAAAGAACAAATCCACATCGAATAACCCGAATGAAAACTAAAGATTAAAAGTTCAAAAACTAAGGAAAGATTAATGTCTGCTAATTCTGAATGATAATCCCTGAATAATAAAACTGCATAATCCTAATGACGTAAATAAGAGTCATATATAATGTCTAACACGACTCTAACCCTAATTAAGCTATGGACTTAAAGCCCGTAATAGATTCCACTCGATCGAAGGAAAGAACCCTTCGATCGAGGCTTTTATTCATAGAAATCCGTCGATCGAGTAAAAAATCTACTCGATCGAGCAAGTGATCTACAACTCCTACTCGATCGAGCAATGATGTAGCTCGATCGAGGTCTTTTGGCTTCAACTTACCTCGATCGACCAAATGCATAGTCGATCGAGGTCTTCTGGCATAGTACATAGTGAGAGACATGACTTTGGTCTTGATAGTGGATGGTTTCACGCTTCCCCATGCAAGAGTTCCTGTTCCGATCCTTCCATTCTCCTAAATGCATGCAAAGTGGACTGTTTTGGCTCGGTTTTTGCTACTATGCAGCTTGTACCTACAAAATGGTAATGAAAGTACAAAGTAGCCAAATAGGGGCATATGGTGATATAATATCACCTAAATGACATAGAAATGCGTGCATAAATGTACTAAAAAGTCTATATAAAATACACGCATCACGAGGCTCTTCTCGAAAACGGTTTAAGGAGATTTTTCATAAGTGCGAAACTTTATTTATGGATCACAAGAGTGCCCGTCGCGAACAAGAACTCTAGTTATCCAAATCAAAGCAATGTCGAAATAGTGAAATCGAAAATCAAACAAGCGTTAGTAAGGGCAGGACTAGTCACCAGACGTCTCCAATAACAAGTCCAAACATCCAACCAAACGCAAAATCAAAATATAAAAGCGAAAGAAATCTATTTTCTGCAAAAAGAGGGTACACAATCCATCTTTAGACTTCTTTGAAATGTTAAATTAGGAATACAATATGAAAATTTGAAGGTTTTCCCAAAGATAAAATGAAAATAAGAAGACATTACACGTACATAGAGCGACTCGAACATCAAGCTCACAAATCACGATACTAAGAGGTACGTCCAACGCGCAAAATGAACCAAAAAGGGGAAGGAGTTAAGAGTAACAACTTGAGAAAAGGTCAATTCAAGGGAAAAGGGAGGGATGAACTAAAAAAACTATCTCTCATCCATGATAATTCAAAGGTCGCTCATTACTCGACATCACCATCTTCACAAATAAACTAGTCCTCAAGAGAATGCAATTTACCCAAGTTACACCTCAATATTTTCAATCATTAGATTCCTACTAAAATCTTTCATAACCACGAGACCTCAAGTCACAAACCTAACCATTTAAACCTAATTAGCATCGACTAAGGTCCATAGTTTGTAATCTGCAGGAGAGGTCCTTTAACGTACTATAGTATCCTTAGATTCATCATACTCTATCTGAAACCACTAACCAAAGAAATCCCATCTTAGGGGACCACCTCTACTCACAACCACAAGGTGAACGGTCCTTACCATAAAATCCTCTGATCCAATTTATTTCAAAACTCATTATCCTAAATTCTCAATGGACTTCTCATTCTCAAAAGTGATATTGCAACATCAAGTTTCAAAGTCTAAAACCACCAAGAGAGGTTCAACCTAAGTTTATCCTTAATTCCTTATAATCAACTAAACATGAAACTAGCTCAATATGGCGGGTAGGTACCATATTTGAAACATCTTCAAAACACACCTACTAACTCCTTACATTAGATAATAAGAAAACTACCTCACAAGAGAGTAGGGAAGGCGAACATGATACAAGGGACGCTAGGAGGCATCATCAAATGACTACGATAAGATGGAAAATATGCAGAGGGAAAAGTTAGACGAGGTTGATCTAAGGAAGTGAACCTACCAGTCACGATCTCCGGGTGAGCATCCGTTTCGGCTCGGCTGAGTACATAGATGGATCCTTTAGCTTTGGCACCTGGTGCGGGAGTCTGACGATCGGGGCACTCACGAAAGCGGTGACCTGGCCTCTTGCAGAAAAAGAAAAACAAGGGCCTATCATAGCATCCAAATCCGGGGTGAACGTGTTTCCTACAACCGTCACAAATTCGCCCTTGAGCTGGAGCTTGAGGGGGAGCATTGGGCTTAGGAGCCGCATTTAGGTTAGCTTGAGGGTGATAAGGAACAAGTGTTCTTGCATTGGCGTTTGAAGGAGCATTGAAACGCCTCTTGTTAGCATAGGCATTAGAAGAAGAGGGAGTGAAAGGTCTTTTGTCATGGAAGTTTGACTTTGGATATAAAGAGGGGAAAGGAGAGGGATTCTTCATCTTTGCTTCATCCTTGATGGCCTTCTTGGAGTTCTCGGCCCAAAGGGCATCATCATACAATTCTCCGAAAAAAGTAGAGCTTCTCCTTACCTTGCTTTAGAGCAAAGCACTAAGCTTATTACGATAGTAAAAAGCTCGGTCTTCATCATCCTTGATGAGTCTCGGTGCAAAGTGAGCAAGCTTGTTGAATTGAGTGGTTAAATCTTGAACCGTCAAGTCACCATGTTTGAAATCGATGAATTCTTTGAGTCTTTGCTATTTGAGTTCATTGGGGTAAAATCGGTCCTGAACGAGAGTCTTGAAACATTCCCAATTAAAATTGACTTCAAGAGTAGCGGTGGGATTAGTAATCGACCACCAGTTGTCAGCTTCCCTCATAAGAAAGTGCTTAGCAATCCTCACTTTGTCTTCTTTACGAACTTGATACAAGTCGAATTGCTATTCTATCTTTCGGAACCACTCCGAGAGCTCGGTAGGGTCCGGTTCTCCACCATACGACTTGGTCTTGCTCCTAGCAATTTTGCTAGCCACCCATGCATAGCCTCCTTGGTGATTGTCTTCTCTAAGAGGAGGGGCTTGGTTACCTTGAGCATTGGCCGCATCTTGTTGATTCCTTAGGATTTGAGTGAGACCCTCTAGAATGACGTTCTCTACGAGTCGAGGTCTAACCATCATCATAAGAGACAAAAACAAATCAAGGTTAGCCCTAATACTTAGCATAAACAAAGAGACTACCAAGTAAAGTCCTTAATTTCTACCCATCTCTTATTTGTTATTTCAAGGTTAAGTAATTTAAGTTTAGGGTTCACGTGTGTGCGTCAGGAGCGTCATAGGCTCTGATACCAACTGTGACAACGCTCGCAATAGCGGAAATAAAACATAACAGCAATTTAAATAGCGAAAAATACGATATTTTTGAAACTTTTTACATGCCGAAGAAAGAGTACGAGGAATGTCAATTACATACCAACTAAAGTATAAAATACTACAAAGAGACCTAGTCTCTCAAAACGTTATCAAACATAAAAGTTGTTTAGTAAACTAGCTAAGAACGTCTATGGGTGAATCGTCAAGTCCAACGCTCACTAGCTCACACCTGAACCTTAAAACAAGAAGAGATCCAGCCAAGCAACCTGATTATTCATGAAACATGAATGCCACATCCAGTGGGGAGTAACTCCGGGTTCTCCCAGCCATATCACAAATAACATTCATAAACGGTAATAACCATGTAGATATATATATATATATAGAGGCGGGATCTCGTGAGTTGAGTTCTTATGGTGAGTTGGTACTAACAAAGTGTTATTGTAATGTTATTCTTAAGTTCTCAATTCTTTAATTTACTAATTATGTTAGTCTTTTATTTTTTGTTTTTTTGTACCAAGTGTTATTACAGTGTAACTCTATGTTACTTTTTTTTTTTTGACTTTTTTTGGGTTTCCACGTGTTATTTCAGTTTCACTCTTATTTTATTTTTTTACCACGTGTTATTCCACTGTTACTCTTATATTATTATTTTTTTACTTTTTTTACCAAATGTTATTCCAGTGTTATTCTTATGTAATTTTTTTTACTCCGATGTTATTCCTGTCTTATCGTACTGTTACTCTGATGTTATTCTTGTGTTATCGTGTTGTTACTCCAGTGTTATTCTTGTGTTACTCTGTTACTACTCCTGTGTTATTCTTGTGTTATCGTGTTGTTACTCCTGTGTTACTCTGTTGTTATTCTTATGTTACCGTGTTGTTATTCTGGTGTTATTGTTGCGTATCTTGCATAACTCATTTGTGTATTGCCAAACTTTCACTGACATGAACCCAAAAAAATACAAGTAACAAAAATAGATGATCTATTACCATTAATACATTGCCAAACAAGATATTGGGATGATATTAGTCAATGAGTAATATTGAAGGCCAATTAAATAGATGTTGGATCCACTATCAACATTTCCACAATTTTAAGCATTCACATTTAGTTTCAATGGGTAACGGAGGCTGGTGACCATAGCTCATCATTAACAGTGACAGAGATAACAATGACGACGTCGTTTCACACTACGACGACTACCCTGGTGACAACAACGGCTAGACTCCATAAGTCAGCACTCCTTCCAGCCCCGGCCACCGTCCTCTTCCTTCTTCTGGTTTCTTCTTCTTATCAATGTCAGATCTTTATCACTTTTTCGCCTTTATTACTCCGACTCAACCTTTCTCTATCTTCATCACGCATCTCGCGATTTCTATGCTTGACCGTCCGATCTCTCATCCTCGCCGTCTCCTGCAATCCCAACCTTATGTCTTCCTCTGTCACATCAACAAAACACACGTCGTTTGAGGTAAACAGATCTAAATATATAATACCTCGAATAGTAGAACAAGTACGGTGTTGTTTTTGTTGTTGACGATGATGACGGCGACAATGTAAACTTACATTAGCCATAGCTACCGCTCTTCTTACTTCTATATTCCTGTACATCTTTCATCCATTCATCTACTCACATCTTTATAAATTCAATAAAAATAATTAAGTAGATAGATATCTCCGCTTCACAGTACCAAGTTGATCTAATTAAATCTAATTAGATTAGCACTTGTAATCATTGAATATTTTTTGAAGTTGCAGGAAAGGTTGTGGGAAAAGCAGAAGAGAAAGGAGATAGAACGAAAATATATGGAATCTAATTTTCAACTTGACAATAAGTGGACCAATGATTACTTTGTGCGCACCGCGTTGTATATTTAATCTGATGCATTGATCTCAATCGTTTATTTCTTATTATCCTATGGTCCATAATTGTGAGTACCAACTCACCATAAGACATTAGACTTACGAGAACCCAACTCTATATATATATATATATATATATATATATATATATATATATATAATATATATATATATAGAATTGGGATCCGGTGAGAACCACTTCCGTAGTTCGATTGATAACATCCCCTGAATCAACGGCCGCAGCGCTCGTATTGCTCCCCCCTTCCAGATCTACCCCTTCAGTGGGGTCGCCGCCGACAACTTCATTAATTTCTGCTGTGGAGTAGAGTGTGAAGGGGATTCCACTTGCCCCTAATCCTATATCGCCTGCAACATCCCCATATGATACCGCGGCCCCCCGGGCTCTCACATCCTCAGCTGATACTCCGCCCTCCCCGACCCCTTGAACTTCGGTGTTGAACGATACTGGCTCCTCCGCCCCAACAGCTACACTTGTAACGTGTTCAACCTCCTCCGTTGTTATTCCGGCCTCATGCCCATCCGTGTTGACCAAAACTACTTTGCCACCATCAGGCTCGGATGCTCCTTTGAATGCCACGTGTATGTCTGGGGAAGAGTTAAATGAGCTCTGAATCATGTGGGATGATGGGACTTCAGACTCACCTACGACAAGCTCCTCCTCCACCACAACTTTAGATTCCTTTACCCCTACAATACGATCAGAATCCTCAGCTTCTAGACTTACATCAGCCAGAACATAAGGAGCGCCCAACCCTACAATCATACCCCTGGCGGCTTCATCTGATAGACGAAATGCTTCGTCAACGTCTGCCTCACTGTACAATGTCTCCAAGAGTATTCTTGTCTCTCGTCGTTCTGCACTTCCATCATTCTCTACCCCTCCCGCTCTGAAAGTGACCTCATTTACTTCTACTGTATTATAAAACTCAATATCAAAATCTTCAAATAATTCCGGACCTTTATCCTTTGCTTCATCCAACTCATCAACATTACCGCCCTTTCTGCCTACTACACCAATTTCAGTGCCCACACCCATTGTCTCAAGACCTACATCATCAATTGCATCTTTAGATAAATCATGCAGCACTCCAGCCACTTGTAATTCAGCAGTGCGCTCAGGCCCGTCTTCTGTTTTTGATTCACCAACAAAGTCTTTAAATTCAGGTGCATTAACAGCGGATTGTTTTAGTTGTTAAGCAATCTCTTCAACATCATTCACGTATCGATTTGTGTCCTTATTGTGAAAGAATTGTTCGGTAGTTTGTGACAAGACGTGACTTACATGGTCCTTTGATCCAGAAGACAAACGTTTAATAGTGGCCGTTGCATCTGCATACCAAGAATGGAAGGCAATTGCGTTCCTTTGAATTTGCAAATAAAGCTCATGAAGACCCTGCATTTTTTACAGTAACACAACTTTTAAATCAAAGTAACACGCTGATGCGTGTATTTTATATACACTTTCTAGTCCATTTATGCACTCATTTCTATGTCATTTAGGTGATATTATATCATCATATGCCCTTATTTGGCTACTTTGTAATTTCATTACTATTTTGTAGGTACAAGCTGCGTAGTAGCGAAAACCGAGCCAAAACAGTCCACTTTGCATGCATTTAGGAGAATGGAAGGAACGAAACAGAAGCTCTTGCATGGGAAAGCGTGAAACCGCTCGCAATCAAGTCCAAAGCCATGTCCAACACTGCACGATAGGCCAAAAGACCTCGATCGATTATATAATTTGTCGATCGAGGAGAGTTGAAGAGAAAAGTTGCTCGATCGAGCTGTCCTGTGCTCGAACGAGTGGTTGCTGATGAAAAGTTGCTCGATCGAGTTGAATTGTTACTCGATCGAGTGATTTCCTCCAATAAAGTCCTCGATCGAGTGGTATTTTCCCTCGATCGAGTAGAATTTATCATGGGCTTAAGTCCATAGCTTAATTAGGGTTTAAGAGTCGTGTTTTGCATTATATAAACTCTTATTTACGTCATTAGGAATGAATTAAGAATCATTAAGATTCAGAACCCTTAGGGTTTGGAATCATTAGCATTAATCTTCCATTAGTTTCTGAACTTTATCTTTGGTTTGCATTCAGGTTTATCGAAGTAGGATTTGTTCTTTACGCCGGATTTGCGAAGATTGTAAACTCCTTTCTTCTTTTCTCTCTTTATTCTTAACCTTTGTCTTAATTATTGTTTTACTCTTCCTAATTACTGCTGCGTTATTGTTCATGCTTGTTAATTACGATTTTATTATGTTGATCGTCATATGTTCAATCGTCTTTGTTAGTATCGTTAATAACATGAGTAGCTAATTCTCTTGTATGTTGGGATGAGGGAAACTGTAGTAGAGGCATGTTAGGATAGATTATTTTAGTTCATCTTGAATATGAGAATCAGTTTAAGCAATTTAATTGAGGTTTAGTTGAATGAGTGCACGCAGGAGACTAGGCTAGGTAGTTAACCCCGACCTGGATCGAGAGATTGGAAGGGAAGGCTTGCTTAGAATTGATAGGTGACTCCTAAGAGGATGAGAGTGAATTAGGAAAATCCCTAGGGTGGTTTGAGACCGAGAGGAGAAAACCATTGCCCTTGTCATTGATAGATTAACTGACTTAGTTGACCCGTAGATGCCGATATTGCAGTGGACCGAATCCTTGCATATTCTCTCTTTATCTGATTTCTTTCGTATTAATTTCTTCTTTTATTTCTCTTCCTTTAATCTAATTTAGTTTAGTTAAAACCAATTTTCAAAACCCCAGATTGTTTCTTGCAGATTTAGATTTCAGTTAATTAGTTTCCTCCCTATGGAGATCGACCCTACTTCCGCTATCTTCTTAGTTAGTTGACTTAGGTTTTATTTTTGGTGTATAACGACACACATCAAATTTTGGCGCCGTTGCCGGGGAGGCAATTTAATTTTCTGTTATTTATTTTCAGGAGGAAGACTTGAGTACTCCTGATTCCGTCTTCGACTGTTGAGATTACCGTACCAGCGAAGATGAAAGAAGTTCACACATGTTCGAGTAATTCAGAAGTGGAGCTAGACTCCCAGAAAAGACCATACGTGTGGAAGAAGAAGGCGGAAATTACCAAAGCTGAGGGTACTTCCGCAAGTCAAAGGCATGACGGTGGCCTTGTCAAAACCCTATGTGGTTATTAGCCGGGTTTGCAACCCCGTGCAATTTGTAAAAACAATTTATCGCGTTTTCATTAGACAATTAGACTATCACGTGATAGTCCGTAGTTTAGATAGACAATTTATTTTCTTGCTGGACTTTCTTTTGGTATTCTTGGGTATCGGTTGGCATCGTTTTGCAGGAAAATGAAGCGGAGAACAATTGCCCAAAGTCGAGGCTGTGCTATCAAGCAAGTACTCGATCGAGTAAAACGAACTACTCGATCGAGCAACCCTGACTGAAAAAGTTCTTGATCGAGTCAAATTTTCACTCGATCGACCCCCAGTTTGCTGCTGGTTTGGGGAAGCTTTGTTTTGTGAGTTTTTCTGTTCCTTGTTTTTCCATTCTTTGTATATTTCATTCCTTAGGAACATGTATTAGGTTGTTTTTTCCCTTTCTCTTATATGCTTTTGTGCTATAGCCAATGAGGACAATGTCTGTTTTGGTTTAGGGAAGTGTTTTACATCCTTTTGCGTCTGCATTTGCATTTGTATTGCATTCACGTTTACAATTCATGTTATTTAGAAAAAATTTGAAAAATATCAAAAATATCACGTTTATTTTTGTATATAGTCGAGTCGGATTGGAGTCTTGTTCATGATGAAATTGCACTACAAGTCTATTTTATGCTATTCCTTGCACCTTTCTTGACTTATTTTAGTGAAATCGAATAGTGAACTATTGAATTTTGTGTTGGAATTTAAATTTGACTAGTAGACTTGACTCAACTTTTTGGCAAACTACTTATATATTCTGAGTTTTAGAGCCTGTAACTGGTGACATCTATGACCAGTTCATCTAGGAATGAAAGTAGTTACTCCCCACATCTCGTGTCATTTGCTTGTATATGAATTTTGATTTCTTATTGCCTGCACGCATTGGGTTTGTGGTCGGTATTACGTGTTTTGAGAATATTTGCATCTCCCTTTTCCTCATTTTACCCCACTAACTCCACATAAAGCCATATCTGCATGTTGCCCTTAACTACATCCTAGACTGATCCTACTTTTGCCGAGCTAGCTTAGTAGTCGAGGTATATTTTACCGTTGTGTCAGTTTTTGGCTCGTTTCATTGATTGGAGTGGGTATTTGCGAGAAAAAGAAGAGAAGTGAGAATTGTGCCTCGATCGAGTAGCTTTCAGCTCGATCGAGCAGATTTTGTTAGTTGTTGCCTCGATCGAGTGACTCATTCTACTCGATCGAGTGGTTTTGCTCAGTCAGCCAAGAAAAGAAAAAGAAAAAGAAAAGAAAAGAAAAGAAAAGAAAAGAAAAGAAAAAATGAAAAAATATATTGAAAAAGAGTTGGCTGAAGTTTTTGTTTTTGCGCCTCCTGTGCTTATCATTATTTTGTCGAGGTGTTATTTGGGATTTGTGTTGTATATGCCTAGATTTGTTAAGGCATCGAGCTTAATTTTAGATAGTTGGAAGATGGAACGAGTTTTATTACGGTCTTAATAGGAACTAGCTTGGCTATTTACCCTCACCTTTCCATTAATTGTTTTGCCCCTTCTTACCAATTAGCCTCACATATCCATATTTTTGCAAATATTCGGCACGTGATTGTCCTTGAACGGTGGTTATGCGTGTGTACGGTGCTTGAATCATCTTTCATGTTAGTTAGCAATGCATGTTGTGTCGGTCGAAGTCTAGGTGAGTGACTATATTTTCTTCTCTCTTTCTTATACATATTTACTTACCATTTGCTTGATGAGAGAGAGTGACCCGTGAGAGTCCGAATTTGGTTGAGTCTTGCAAGGTCGAAAGTCTAATTTATTTCCAAGATTGTATAAATTCGTTCATCTTCGTATTATGCTTTGTAACGATTGAATGAATGCATTAAACTGTTTAGTACTGACTTGTAGTTAGCTCTGAGACTTACTCCATTCCCCTAGGTTTATTTTGTTCCATATAACTGCATTTAGTTTGCTTGAGGACAAGCAAAGGTTTAGTTTGGGGAAGTTTGATGCGTGTATTTTATATAGACTTTCTAGTCCATTTACGCACGCATTTCTATGTCATTTAGGTGATATTATATCATCATATGCCCCTATTTGGCTACTTTGTACTTTCATTACTATTTTGTAGGTACAAGCTGCGTAGTAGCGAAATCCGAGCCAAAACAGTCCACTTTGCATGCATTTAGGAGAATGGAAGGAACGGAACAGAAGCTCTTGCATGGGAAAGCGTGAAACCGCTCGCAATCAAGTCCAAAGCCATGTCCAACACTGCACGATAGGCCAAAAGACCTCGATCGATTATATAATTGGTCGATCGAGGAGAGTTGAAGAGAAAAGTTGCTCGATCGATCTGTCCTGTGCTCGATCGAGTGGTTACTGCTGAAACGTTGCTCGATCGAGTAGAATTGTTACTCGATCGAGTGATTTCCTCCAATAAAGTCCTCGATCGAGTGGTATTTTCCCTCGATCGAGTAGAATTTATCATGGGCCTTAAGTCCATAGCTTAATTAGGGTTTAAGAGTCGTGTTTTGCATTATATAAACTCTTATTTACGTCATTAGGAATGAATTCAGAATCATTAGGATTCAGAACCCTTAGGGTTCGGAATCATTAGTATTAATCTTCCATTAGTTTCTTAACTTTATCTTTGGTTTGCATTCGGGTTTATCGACGTAGGATTTGTTCTTTACGCCGGATTTGCTAAGATTGTAAACTCCTTTCTTCTTTTCTCTCTTTATTCTTAACCTTTGTCTTAATTATTGTTTTACTCTTCCTAATTACTGCTGCGTTATTGTTCATGCTTGTTAATTATGATTTTATTATGTTTATCGTCATATGTTCAATCGTCTTTGTTAGTATCGTTAATAACATGAGTAGCTAATTCTCTTGTATGTTGGGATGAGGGAAACTGTAGTAGAGGCATGTTAGGATAGATTATTCTTGACTATGAGAATCATTTTAAGCAATTTAATTGAGGTTTAGTTGAATGAGTGCACGCAGGAGACTAGGCTAGGTAGTTAACCCCGACCTGGATCAAGAGATTAGAAGGGAAGGCTTGCTTAGAATTGATAGGTGACTCCTAAGAGGACGAGAGTTAATTAGGAAAATCCCTAGGGTGGTTTGAGACCGAGAGGAGTAAACCATTGCCCTTGTCATTGATAGATTAACTTACTTAGTTGACCCGTAGATGCCGATATTGCAGTGGACCGATTCCTAGCATATTCTCTCTTTATCTGATTTCTTTCGTATTAATTACGTCCTTTATTTCTCTTCCTTTAATCTTATTTAGTTTAGTTAAAACCAATTTTCAAAACCCCCAGATTGTTTCTTGCAGATTTAGATTTCAGTTAATTAGTTTCCTCCCTGTGGAGATCGACCCTACTTCCGCTATCTTCTAAGTTAGTTGACTTAGGTTTTATTTTTGGTGTATAACGACACACATCACACGCCATTGGCATTAAAGTTACACCACTTAGTCAGTAGAATCTGAATTACACATTTTACCTTCTAGAGTAACACAACTTAGTCATTATAATTACATAATCTACCAATAAAGGTAACAATAACAAACTGTGACCGTTAAAATTACATTTCTTCTATATTACAGTAACTCATATTGAGTATATGAGTCAAAAACTAATAAACAGTTAAATAAAACAGTTACAGTCACACAACATGTTAATAACAGTTACGTAATGTATTAATCACAGTTACAGTTACACAACTTATGTTTTAAAGTTACACATTAGATTGATCACAGTTACAGTTACACAACATGTAAATAACAGTTACATTGCTTCTATATTACAGTAACATGTATTGAGCACATCAATTTTTATAAACAAACTTACATCCACAGCTGCAGCTTTCAACTCCTCATCATCTTTGACACCAGTAGGGAGTTCAATTTGAATAAATTTTTTGGGTCCCACTGTGATTGAAAGTGGATGTTCTTCCCCACTAGTAATCGGAAAAATTGGATGACTGGCCGGCGCAGAACTGGCAATCAGAGTACAACACGGATACTTTACCGTAGACTACGATAACCGTCCCAAACCCTTGTTCTTGTCAATTTCAAAAGCACACCGATCCTTTAGTCTGGTGGTCGGTTCTGTCGCGGTCCCGAAACAAAAATAATCACCCGCACTTAGGCTAACAACATAAGGAATGTAATTAGGGAAGTAGGGTGTCGATCCTCAGGGAGTACGTGTTACTTATGAATTGCTATGAATTGGTTTTCATTTAGATTCGAGTCACTTGAGATGGTTGTTTAAACTATTAACATAAAATAAAATGACAAGTATATAAATGGCGATATGTAAATGACAAATATGTAAGTTGCAAATAAAAAAATCAGAACAGAAGACATACCCGATCGGGTTGTCACGTACCCGATCGGGGAAACCCTTTGATTTGAATAATAACAACTAAATTCTATCTAAAGACGATATTTAAATGACAATATTGAAAGCCTAACTAACTAAACTAATAAACTAGACAATAATAATAAAGTAAACTATCTAAGAACGAGAATAGAAAGACGATAAACTATACTAACTAGATAACAATAATGTAAACTACCTAAGAATAGAAATAAAATGAAGATAAAGTAAACTAACTAAACAACAATAAGATAAACTATCTAAAACGGTAAAGTAAGCTAACTAATCAAGTTGAAATAGTGAAAGAGAAATAAATGTAAAACTAATTAAAAGTCTCATAGATACCAATATTAGATTTACAATGATTGTCTAGGCCTTGTAGCGGTAGATTCCTTTCGGATTCGTACCGACCTTTTAGTGGGTCCTAATGTCCTTTCAGCATGGTTAAGTCACTAAACCCCTATTGGCAGTCCTAATTCCTATCCCAACTCTCGTTATAAAGATAGAAATGACTAATACAAACAATTGTTTATGGCCACTAAACATAGTTATAGAATTTGACACGACCAAAGGAAGAAACAACTAGATGGTTCAATTGGTAACTACTCTTCTTTCAATTCATTTAACTCGTAAATCATTTCAATACTACAACTCTATTTATTTTATTTACACAATGATAATTTTACAATATTAGAATTAATCTAATTTATGTGATTATGTGATTAAGTAGATTAATAAGAAAAAGATGTATGAAATTAGACTATGAAATATAAATACTAAAGTGATTATGGTGATTATATTAACAATGATTCTAATAACAATTTTTAGGATGATATGATTAGGTAAATTATAATGTGACATGCTAAATAATATTTTGGTTATTACTAGATTCATTTTAGTTTGATTTCCAAACAACAACAATATTATGAAAATGATACTAGTGAGATTATAACTCATGATGATTAAAGTTGCATAAGTAAATTAAGATTAGAGAATTACCTAATTGGAATATGAGTATATAAGAACAAAAGTAAGAACAAATATCCAAGAACAAAAGCTATGTAAACACTAGAGAAATACTAAGAAAGCTATAATCTAAAACTTGTAAGAAAATATGCTAAAGATAATATGAAAATGTATATGATGATAGATTATATGAAAATTAAGATGATAATAGATAATTGGATAAAGGATGATTATTGTGTGTGATGATCATTGGCTTTTATAGGGATGCATGGGTGCTGATCCCTCGTCCAAATTCGTACCCTAGACAAAGCATTAAATCACCCATTTAAGCTCGGATTGAAGAAGAGCCAAGTAACGTTCACTTGCAGAAATACCCGATCGGGTATTGGGCAATCCGATCGGGTTTTTGTGTAATATGGATTTTCCGTCTTTTCATCTTAGGCACGGAATCCTATGCCTTGGTCTTGGTCAATGCACTACGGAATTGGGCTTGGGCTGATCTTCTCTTGACTTGGGTTGATATTTCCTTTTAAAGTTCAAAGCCAAAATCCAAATTGAGTTCATTCGAGGAAGGATGTAGCGGAATCGTAATCAAAGCGTGAACTGGCTATCATCAATTCCTTGAAAACTCGTATCCTAGTGTCTTTGCTCCATAAAGTAGGAAAATATAGCAAAACCGCTTCATTTCCTATAAAACGAGTCAAAACACGCAAACCAACTAGAATAGCAATATTAGCTCGTTAATCACTTAACAAAGTGCATAAATCGTATAGAAATCGAGCTAAAATGGGGGATAAATCAGTACAAAATATCACTTATCAAACTCCCCCAAGCTAAACCCTTGCTTGTCCTCAAGCAAATATAACAATCATAACTAGGACAAGGGTAGCTAACAATGATCAATCTATCATACAAATCTCAAAAAGTAAGCTCTTAATAAGTAGATGAATCATAAACCCGTAACAACAAGGGCGAAGGAAAATGCGAATCATGGTTGAGATTTACATAACGGCGCAGCATAAAAAATATTCTTTGGACTTTTTCAGCTTTTGCATGATCTTTTTTACAATGGACTCTTACCGTACACTCTTCACTCAAATTTTTGTAAAATAGGAAATATTGGTTCAAATTTGAAGTGACACTCACCTATCTACAACTTATAAGAATGTGCCCGCAGTCTAGTATGGTAGACAATCCAAAATCACTAAGTAAGACTAATCATGATCAAAATGTAATGTAAGAAGCCAAGAGAAATAAAGAAGAGGCTTGGGAAATTTGGGTAAGAAAGTGGACAAACGATTTTTGGTCATGTGGAGCTTAAAGTCAAGCTAGTAGTAACCAAATGTGTAGTGGATACTCAATACAAATCATACCAATTCCCATAAACAATAGTCAAAGCCAAAAGCATCATATTGGCTTATTAAACCTGACAAATCAAGTTACGACTTCCCATAATTTTTCTTTCTTACCCTTTTCATTCATGGAAGTGTTTTTCCTTTTTTCTTTTTTTTCTTTTTCCTTTTGAGCTTTCAATTTCATTTTCCATTTTTCATCGTTCTTTCAAAGCTCTTTTTTTTTTCTTTTTCTCTTTCACATCAAAACCCGGGAATCAGTAATCCCGAGACAATTTCACACCAAATGGTGGCATTATCAGAACATCGCAAAAGCATAGAACACCCCTACACAAATAGTTGGTTACTAGCTCAATAAGGGTAGGCAATATTATAATGTAGCTAGGAAGAAGGGTGTTTTTGCGAAATGTGAACAAGAGTAAATGGCTTCAAAATGTAGATCATGATAGTAATACTTATAGAAAACGGAATAAAAATCATACTTATGCGTTTTGATGTAACACAGACTATAAGGAGAAACTACTCACTCCTAAACTGGGATCGGGTTCAGATGTACCGACCACTGGAGGCTCTACCTTACAATATGAGTAGCTTGCCAAAGTCAAGATCAAGCTTAAGTAAGTCCAAATGCAATTTCCTACCTACTGTGTACAAGACATCCCCATGAATGCATAATTCCTCATAATAAAACGAAACATCAGCTTATAAAAACTATCAAATGAGAAATGTAAGATGGAAATGATCTTTTCTTTTTGTGTTTTGAGTTTTTCGATTATTTTTTTTTTTTATATAAAAACTAAAAAGAAACTAAGAAAATTACAATAAAATAAATAAAAATCTAAATGTAATCCTAAATGCAGTTCCTAAATGCAAATCCTCCCCCAAGCTAAAACTTCACATTGTCCTTAATGTGCATGCAATGATAATAGAAACAAACCGAAAGACGGTTGATAGCACATGGAACAGAAAAACGATATGAAATTCTAATGGGAAAGGGGCTTAAAAAGAAAACAAAAAGATGCGAAAAATAAAGGAAAGAAATAAAATTCTTACAAAATGGCTAGCCTCCCCCAAGCTAATATGAACAAGGGGAGCTCATCATCTTATCCCAAAGGCCACCAGCTACGGCCCCTCCTCTCAGAAGGAGGTGGCTCGGGTGCGGATCCAGAAGCATCTGCATAGTGGGTATCATCTGCAAAATGATAACTACCACGAGAAGGAAAGATCCCGGTTGGGTTGCTGGCTCCAAAGGTCTGATACTCCTCCACTTGGTGATCAGGAAAATCACCTCCATACCCTCCAAACCTCTCGACGCCATAATCGGTTCCACAATAATCAGGTCCGGTTCGCGGCACACCTGCACCATAAGCAGCACCATACCTCCCTTCGGGCCATGTATAAAAAGACGGGTGGGGGCCCTCGGGTCTAATCACACCTTGCCTAGCAAAGTGGTCATATATGGGGTGCAAAGCAAGCTGCTGGTCGGACTGAATTCTATTGACGGACAGGGTTAGGGCTTCAAACATGGCGGTCACATCGCCCTCAGCATGGGTCGAGTGAGAGGATGATCCAACCTCAAGGCGGCTGGATCTAAGCTGAACAGGGGGGTCAATGGGGGTAATATCCCCATCAGGAAGGTAGTAAGTAGGTCGGGGTAAGATAGCCTCACCCTCTTGAAGTTGAGGACGCTGCCGAAGAAATGGAATTTGCTCTAACTCGGCGGTCAACTTGACCGAATCACGGCCAGCTATCCTCCAAATCATATGGGGGTGAGAAGCACGAAACCAGTTGAGCTGAACAAAGTAAGCATAATCCAACCCATTTCCCATCTCGGTGGGAGGTGTAGTCAATGCCTGAAGGCGGTGGTGGCTTGGTTAAAGCCACAAACTCGCATAGCTAGGTGAGTAATAAGACCTCATAGGCAATGGCAATGTTCTTGGGATTAACAGCTTTGGTCAACTGAACAGCAAAATGATACAGTATACTAACAGACCACGGCTCATCACCATTTATATTCAAAAATCCTCCTAACATTTCTAACTCTACTCGTCTCACCAAATGAGGTTCAGCACGACCCAAAAAGGTCCATCCCATGAATCTTTGCCAGATTCTAATAGCGGGATGATGGATATGTTGGTGTGGGACATGATCCCAACGAGAGACAGGGTAAGTCAAAATAGCACTCCAAAGCAGGCTAACATCAAAGCCTTCCGGAGGTGAGGTATCGGTGTTTTCGGTGGTGAGACCAAAATATCTAGCAAAAGTCTCTAATTTCATATTATAATCATCGTTAAACAAGCGAAACCGAACTTGAGGCATAGTGTTTCTATTTCTAGACCGATGCAACTCGAATGAGCTCAAAAATTCAAGAGTTAATTGAGGGTAGGTCTCCTAGCTAAAGTTCATGCTAGCATGCATACCTAGACCCCTAAATAACACTTTAACATGCTCAAGAAGTTTCATATGCCTTAAAGAAGAAACATTGAGGAACTTGGTAGCCCTCATACCTTTGCTTTTAAGAACGCACCATTTTTGCCATTGCTCATGTGAGCTAAATTCTACATCCGGGAAGCTAGGATCATGCATAGCATTCCCTTGATTTTCGGGTTGTTCATTAGCTTAAAGCATTTCAATATATTCCTCTTGTGCTCTACTACTCTCTCCTTGAGTGGAGGTTCTTGCCCTCTTTGATTTCCTTAATGTAGGTGCCATTTTCTACAAATAACTAGTATTAAAACACTTCATTCATAAACATAAGTGGATAGCATAAGTGTTATAATACTAAGCTGTAAGCACAAATTCAAGCATAGTGACCTTAGTAAAACATTGTCATGCTATATTTTGAGCACAAATGGATGATATTAAGCATAACAATATGTCAATTAGGTGAGCAACATATACTTGAATCATGAATTTGGCTACTACCTAAAGGTATTAATGCTAACTTAACATGACAAGATCATAAGTGCATAGTAATAAGCATGAATTCAAGCATCATACTACCACTTAAGCAAAAGTTCTTAGCATATAGTAAAGATGAGTATCCTAATTAGCAAATGGGCATCCAAATCAAAGTAATCATCCTAATTAATCACTAGAATTCACTCTATAGCATGTAAGAATCATTAGAAATCCAATTTAAACAAGTTTTGCAATCAAAATCAAGAATCCCCAAATTAAGTTAGGGTTTGTTCATGTTGGATTTCTGAAAAATATAGAGAGATTGAAGTAACTAAAGTAGAAATAACTTACTTGATGATGCTTAGAAATTGCTCTTGATGAACTATAGGAACAAATTTTGCAAGAATAGACTAAGAATTGAAGGTCTTGAGAGAATTTTGAGCTTTGAAATTGAAAAACACGGGTATAAGGCAGCAAGCGAAGGGTAGCAAATGGGTTTTATAGAAGAAAATAGAGTAAAACACGAAACAGGCAATATACCCGATCGGGTATGCATGGATCCGATCGGGTAAGTTTGCTGATCCGGTTTTTGATTCTTTTTTCTTTGCCACTTGCTCTTACCTTTGGGCTATGTCCTTGAACATATTTACTAACCTTAGTGATCTTGACAACTTGGGCCAATGATAGCTCCTTCTTGTCTCAATAGGTCCTCCGATTCTAAGTACGAAAAACTATTGACGAAACATGCATAATAACAAGTAAAAATGAAAAATTATTCCTAACTATTACAACACAAAATCCAAAAATAGAGTCCAAATAAAGTAGTCCTAAATAAAAATCATTGTCTAATATATAGAAGAAAAAATGCATAAGGAAAAAGTAAGGAAAAAGACGGGTGGCCTCCCGACAAGCGCATTTTTGAGTCATGCTAGACTATGTTGTTCTATCCCTTCTTAAGCCTTATGAAGGGATTTTAGCTCCTAGTAGCTGGATTCGTCCTTGAAGTTTCCTCATTTACCTTTTTACCAACACCCATGGCAATCTCATCATGCCTCCGCAGCTTTGAAAGCCTCGAGGTCGCCATCTCCAACGCTCAACACATTCCCCTTTTTATCAAAGGTGGCACTCGATCCATCTATTTCAAACGTGATCTTTTCCCCTTTCACATCTATACAAGCTCCAACCGTGTTTAGGAAAGGCCTTCCTAATATAATATAGTCATTCCTTTCCTTCTTTGAACATATGACATAGAAATCAACGGGAACGAGGAAGTACCCAATCCGTATTGGGACATCTTCCACAATTCCTGCGGGAGTATGCATAGATCCGTCGGCTAGTTGAAGACTAGTACTTGTGAATTTCATTTGTATGGGGCAATGGTCATGATAGAAATCAAAAGGCATGACGCTAATAGCGGCTCCTAAATCGCACAATGCACCTTTGACCTTATAAAAACACATTGTGAAAGAGATGTTGAAACAACCTGGGTCCTTAAGTTTTGAAGGAATGAGAATCTTCCCTTCTTCAAGGGTAGGTTCCTTGGAGTTCTTGGTTGCTTCTCTTTGCCTAGATGTTTTGCCAATCCGTGCCTCTAATTTTGAAAAAGCTTCTTTTGTTGCCAAAGTTACTTCTCCAATTCTTTCCTCCAATTTTCCTTGAGCTTTTATCAATTTCATGATCAAGACTTCGAGACGAGATGTCTCCTCATGTGTAGGGACTCTGGTGGGTTTGGCTTGTGTTGGATTGTTGTAAAGTTCATGGGGTAACCTAAAGATAGGTTCCTTACTCTTTTCATTCCCAAGAGGATGATCACAAGGTTTATCACTAATCATATAAATTGTGACAATCGATGGTACTTCACTCCCTTGGGTGTTTTGACTAGAACTCGACGGGGTCAACTCCACTACTCTCTTTTGGAGAGATAAAATGGCTGATTTGAGTGAGTTTAGGCTAGAAAGGAAGTAAGAGCTCATGTTATGTTGGGTTTGGGTTATCTCCCTTAACTTGACATCTACTCACTACAAAAAAAAAATCTGAATAGCGACGGACAATTCCGTCGCAAATACCCTTAATTCCGTCGCTAAAAGGCATTTGCGACGGAATTTCCGTCACAAGCACTCCGTCGCAAATTTTCGTCGCAAAAGGTAGATTCTGCGACGGAAATTCCGTCGCAAATTTTATTAAAAAATATTTTTTTTTTTTTTTTTTCATTTTATCATTTCGCGCGGGAATTCATCTCGCGCGATTTTTTTAACCGCATGTTTTTCCGCTTCAATTCACAAGTCACATATTCAATGTAAGAAGTGAGAGATTCTATATAAACATAAGAAATGTGCTGTTTTTTTCCGATGTGGGATGGATTTGCGACGGAATTTCCGTCGCAAATCCATTAATCCGTCGCAAATATATTTTCCCGCGCGAGCTAAAAATTCCGCGCTAAAAAAAATTATTTGCGACGGAATTTCCGTCGCAAACACTATTCAAAAATTTTTTTTTTTTTTTTTTTTTTTCATTTTATCATTTCTTGGGTGAATTGGTCTTGCGACGAAATTTCCGTCGCAAAATGATGTATTGCGACGGAATGCAATCCGTCGCAAAAGATCAAAAATTCCGTCGCAAAGTCAATTCTGTGACGGATTTGAATTCCGTCGCAACAAATCTGTCGCACAATGCCTTTTTTTTGTAGTGACTAGACCGTTTTGAAAAGGTGGGTATTGTGGTGTATGAGTAAATTGGGCTTGATGAACTTGTGGGTGGAAAGGGTTTAAGGTTGTGAGTTTGTTCCCACATCGTTGAGGTATATGCCCTATCCCACCGCAAAGTTCACATGGTGTTGTAATTGAGGTAAATGGATGAAAAACTTTGGGGCAATATGAAGTGCTCTTTGGGGTGGTTTCGTTAGATTGACTGGGACAAGCTAAGGAAATTGTAGTGTCAACTTCATTTGAAGTTTCCACTCGATTCTTCTTTCGCTCTCCCCCATTGGTTTGTGAACCTTCCCCTCTTTCGTTTTGTGATTTAGTTGATAGGTTTGACAAATTGGTTCTAAACCTACGGTGAAAAGCGATGACAATCTCTTCCCACTGCATAGGCCTTGTGGCTTCCTTTAAACGACGGGTGAACCACCATTTGGCTTCTCCCTTTAGTGATAAAGGAAAAAGTGTTTCTCTAATTTCGTTTTGGGTGATTCCCTCCCTCATAAAGGTTTGACCAAAAAGTTCGCAAAAAGTTTGAAGATGGTGAGACGGGTTTTCGTTTGATTTTCCACTAAATTGATTACCCTCTATGAGAGCAATCAAAGTCAAATGGACCCTTAGGATCCCACTGGCGAGCTCAAAAACCCGGTACCTTGGATCTTCCCTTGTTAGTACCATTTTTGTCTACCTACAAGAAAAACAACAAAGAGAAAGTTAGAAATGAATTAGGTACGGTTGCACCTAGAAATGGTAGAATTGATAAACAAAAACCAACAATACATAGATAAACAAAACCGTGCTCCCCGGCAACGGCGCCAAAATTTTGTCGGTTCTGTCGCGGTCCCGAAACAAAATTAATTACCCGCACTTAGGCTAACAACATAAGGAATGTAATTAGGGAAGTAGGGTGTCGATCCTCAGGGAGTACGTGTTACTTATGAATTGCTATGGATTGGTTTTCATTTAGATTCGAGTCACTTGAGATGGTTGTCTAAACTATTAACATAAAATAAAATGACAAGTATATAAATGACGATATGTAAATGACAAATATGTAAATTGCAAATAAAAAAACTCAGAACAGAAGACATACATACCCGATCGGGTTGTCACGTACCCGATCGGGGAAACCCTTTGATTTGAATAATAACAACTAAATTCTATCTAAAGACGATATTTAAATGACAATATTGAAAGCCTAACTAACTAAACTAATAAACTAGACAATAATAATAAAGTAAACTATCTAAGAACGAGAATAGAAAGACGATAAACTAAACTAACTAGATAACAATTATGTAAACTACCTAAGAATATAAATAAAATGAAGATAAAGTAAACTAACTAAACAACAATAAGATAAACTATCTAAAACGGTAAAGTAAACTAACTAATCAAGTTGAAATAGTGAAAGAGAAATACATGTAAAACTAATTAAAAGTCTCATAGATACCAATATTAGAATTACTATGATTGTCTAGGCCTTGTAGCGGTATATTCCTTTCGGATTCGTACTGACCTTTTAGTGGGTCCTAACGTCCTTTCAGCATGGTTAAGTCACTAAACCCCTATTGGCAGTCCTAATTCCTATCCCAACTCTCGTTATAAAGATAGAAATGACTAATACAAACAATAGTTTATGGCCACTAAACATAGTTATAGAATTTGACACGACCAAAGGAAGAAACAACTAGATGGTTCAATTGGTAACTACTCTTCTTTTAATTCATTTAACTCGTAAATCATTTCAATACTACAACTCTATTTATTTTATTTACACAATGATAATTTTACAATATTAGAATTAATCTAATATATGTGATTATGTGATTAAGTAGATTAATAAGAAAAAGATGGATGAAATTAGACTATGAAATATAAATACTAAAGTGATTATGGTGATTATATTAACAATGATTCTAATAACAATTTTTAGGATGATATGATTAGGTAAATTATAATGTGACATGCTAAATAATATTTTTGTTTTTACTAGATTAATTTTAGTTTGATTTCCTAACAACAACAATATTATGAAAATGATACTAGTGAGATTATAACTCATGATGATTAAAGTTGCATAACTAAATTAAGATTAGAGAATTACCGAATTGGAATATGAGTATATAAGAACGAAAGTAAGAACAAATATCCAAGAACAAAAGCTATGTAAACACTAGAGAAATATTAAGAAAATTATAATCTAAAACTTGTAAGAAAATATGCTAAAGATAATATGAAAATGTATATGATGATAGATTATAAGAAAAGTAAGATGATAATAGATAATTGGATAAAGGATGATTATTGTGTGTGATGATCATTGGCTTTTATAGGGATGCATGGCTGCTGATCCCTCGTCCAAATTCATACCCTAGTCAAAGCATTAAATCACCCATTTAAGCTCGGATTGAAGAAGAGCCAAATAACGTTCACTTGCAGAAATACCCGATCGGGTATTGGGCAATTCGATCGGGTTTTTGTGTAATATGGATTTTCCGTCTTTTCATCTTAGGCACAGAATCCTATGCCTTGGTCTTGGTCAATGCACTACGGAATTGGGCTTGGGTTGATCTTTCTCTTGACTTGGGTTGAGGTTTCCTTTTAAAGTTCAAAGCCAAGATCCAAATTGAGTTCATTCGAGGAAGGACGTAGCGGAATCGTAATCAAATCGTGAACTGGCTATCTGTGGGAAATAACTGTTTACATCCCCTTAAAATTTAGGATTATAACAAAATTATATAATATGAATTGCTAGTCATAAATATGAAATCGATATAAAATATAGAGAAACGAATTAAACCTTTGGTCCTTAGCAAAATCGGCCTAAGAACAGATATCAAAATAGATATCCTCCTAATTGTCTCACCCAAGATAGATCGAGATATGCCCTTCTCCTTTGCTAGAAAGATCGATTCAAAGTTACAGTTAACTTTTTTTAAGTTTTAGTGTTTAGTGTGTGATGGAGGCACAAGTTGAGAGAGTAGAAATTAGGTTAGAATTTTCTTCCCTTGGTCTCCTTGTTCTCACGGCAAGCATAGGGTTTTTATGAGGAGTTTTGTCTCCTCAAAACCACTACCCATGGACCGAAAAATCCGAGTGTATCTGGACACTTTTTCCGGTCATTTTAGCTTCTAATATAATGTAATACATTATAATCGTCATTAGTCAAAGACCGACATTATAATACATCATTAATTATAAATATCCGTATATTTATAATTTTCCAATTAATTATAACGGTTTATATTTAATTAGCTTACATTATATACAACAATTAAATATAACATTTTATATTCAATTTACGAATTACAGTTAATTCGTCTCAGCTAAATTTATTTAATCATTATTAAATAATTATATCATCATCACATTGACTAACCTTTTAGTCAAAAACACCGACTAACCTTTTAGTCATTTAATAAGGCATCAATATGATTATTTTCTCAAATAATCACATCTCTCAATCACATCCTTTAGGTGTGACTTTTAGGGACCAGTTGATCACCGCCATCTGTATGACGATAACGTCAAACTTATCTAGCAAGCCAACCGTTATCGATAAACGTTAATCAACTGATTACAATACAAAATATACCCTGTGAACCTACAGAGATTTATTTATGTTATTGCACTAACTGTGGAGGACACTGGCTCCAACAATCTCCCACTTGTCCGTACAAGTGTATGTGCGATAACCGATTCTCATATCCATAATAAATTTCTCCCACTCAATGTAAACCAATTTGCAAAGTCCATATTCACAAAGGTCGTAGTTTAAAAGTGATCAGTATCAAGAGTGGTTTCCCCGACTAGAGAGTAACTTAACTGATAAACGAATCTTCATTCGAGCATGGCCATGCATTTCAGTTACAGCTCCTCGAGTGGCCCTGAGCAATATCATATCCTGATAAAGGTGGGATATTTTCTTCAACTCGAATCTTGCAGACACAAGCGCAGTATGAAATGACCCAGTGAAAATCTACTTAGCCTCCTGTTACGGTCGACCATGAGAAAGAAACCAAAGTCACCCAAAAACTGCCTTTATCTCAAGATACAGTCGATAGTCAAAAGAATCGACTCTAGGAACACTATGGATGTCCTAGCCACGACCTGGCACCTAATGTTCTGAAACATTTAGGACTCCATAACGTCGTCACAAAATGTCCTGCGCAGTATCATTATAACTCGCATCTGTGATCGATCAGTCAACAGTTTGACTTATGGCTCGTTGAACCCACAATCAATCGACTGCACAGAATAATTGCCAGAGTTATCAGCTCATGTAGGCGATTACGGACCAAAACAAAATATAATGTAATTCAGTTCACTTTGTGATGTTCAATGTTGTCAGTACAACCCACATGAAAAACAAAATATAAAACAAAACGATGATTTTATAGATAGTTTTTATGAAAAAGATACAGGTGTCTAATCCATACAAAACAACTAATACAACTCAGGAACACGCTTAATTCCCATGGAAATAACGTGCCCTTCATGCTTATCATATCTTAATGGTTTAGTGAGAGGATCTGCAACGTTATCATCCGTAGCAATCTTGTCTATCACTATCTCCCTTTGCTCCACGTAATCTCGGATCATGTGAGCCTTCCGTTGTACATGCCTAGACTTGTTGATGGACTTAGGCTCCTTAGCCTGGAAGATGGCACCACTATTATCACAATAGATGGTGATCGGGTCATCCGAACTAGGAACTACGGTTAGTCCCTGTAAGAACTGACGCATCCATATAGCTTCCTTCGCAGCCTCTGAAGCAGCATGGTACTCGGACTCAGTCGTAGAATCTGCTATAACGTTTTGTTTGGAGCTTTTACAGCTGACCGCAGCGCCATTAAGAGTAAACACGAATCCAGACTGAGATTTCGAGTAATCTCGATCCGTTTGGAAGCTAGAATCTGCGTAACCGATTTCGCATAGCTCAATGTCACCTCCATAAGTCAATACCCAATCCTTAGTCCTCCGTAGGTACTTAAGGATATTCTTAACAGCTATCCAGTGTGTTTCACCTGGATTGCCTTGGTAACGACTTGTCATACTCAATGCATTATCTGCCAGTCTGGGACGTGTGGCATATCATGGCATAAGATGATCAGATCCTATAGATTGATGACATAAGGAATCGACTCATGCGCTCAGACCTCTTCCGATTGTCTTTGGTGCCTGAGCTACTCAAATGCGCCCAGAGACCATTGGAAGGTTCCCCTTCTTGGAGTTGGTCATGCTGAACCTCTCAAGAATCTTATCTATATAAGACTCCTGACTGAGGGATAACATCCGTCGTGATCTATATCTGTAGATACGGATCCCCAAAATTCTTTGTGCCTTGCCCAGATCTTTCATCTGGAAATGGTTCTTTAACCAAACTTTTACCGAAGTTAAGAGAGGTATGTCATCCCCAATCAAGAGTATGTCATCGACATACAATATTAGGAAGACAATCTTGCTCCCACTCGACTTGATATATAAGCATGG
>JAIUZE010016917.1:0-13023 GCA_022085475.1 Heliosperma pusillum
TAATAATAATAATAATAATAATAATAATAATAATAATAATAATAATAATAATAATAATAATAATAATAATAATAATAATAATAATAATAATAATAATAATAATAATAATAATAATAATGTCTTACACGTCAAAGTCTTACTGATAGTCTGACGGTTTTCTCTAATGCCGAGATTACTTTAAAGCGGATGGGGCTTTGGTTGTGTGGTGAGTGCTTTAAAACCCACACCTTTCGCTCTAGATGTCGGCATAGTCGGGGTGATATTGTTGCGTCTCCGGATTGTGGCGATGGTATCGTTAGCTTTATTATTCATGGTATCCCTCGAACTCCGGCTCCGTCTCCCTCGGTTCTTTCTTCTGATGATGGGGTTGAGCTTGTTCAGTGGTATGTATCTTCTCTTGATTGTTTATTATCTATGTGCCTTCGCACCGTGAAATTTATTCCTCCTAAGTGTCGGCTTGGGTTTGCTCGGGTTTTGAAGGGGGTTTTGGATGATGTGACTGACTCTCCTGCTGACCTTTCCTGCTGGGTTCGTTACTTGTGTTGCCTCTTTGTCTGCTTAAGACCTTCGCTCCTCGGAGTAATCTTGAGTGTAGGACTGCTATTAGGCGACAGCGTCAGGAGGAGAGTATTACCAGAGCTATTCTTGCTTGGGGGGGTACCTGGAGGGGGTTTGCAGCTTTTGCGGGAGTGTTTGGCTGAGGTTCCTCCTTCGTTTCATGTGGAGGAGGACCTAGATTTGAGTGAGCTTAACCTCCGCCAATGTCGGCGGAAGATTTGTGATGGCCACTATACTGCTGCTGTTAAGGTGCTTTCTTCCTCTGGCGTAGCCCCGTATTCTGATGTCACTCTTGGGGCTTTGCGAGAGAAGCACCCGGCCGCCCCATCACCTTCCTTGCCTCCTTTGCCTGTGGACCATCATTCTCTTATTGCCTCTTCGGATGTGGTTGTGGATATGATTCGTAGTTTCCCACGTGGCACTTCTTGTGGGAGGGATGGGTTTCGTGCCCAACACCTCATGGATTGCTTGAGTGGTGCTGCTGTGGCTATCTCTGATGATCTGATCGCTTCTATTACTAGAGTGGTCAATCTTTTTCTTGGGGGCAGGTGTCCACCAGCTCTCGGTGAGTACATTGCCAGCGCTCCACTCACGCCACTGGTTAAACCTGGTGGTGGTGTTCGTCCTATTGCTGTCGGCACCGTCTAGAGACGTCTTGTTTCTAAGGTAGGTGCTTGTTTGGTTGGTCCTTCTTTGTATTCTTATTTTGCTGGTCTTCAATTTGGGGTTGGGGTGTCCGGTGGAGGAGAGGCTGTCTTACATGCCTTGAATCGGTTCATTGAGGCTCGTGGTGGCGATGTGGGGCTTTCTATGTTGCTGGTTGACTTCCAGAATGCTTTCAACCTTGTTGATCGTGTAACCATGCTTTTGGAAGTTCGCCGTCGTTGCCCGATTCTTTCCCGTTGGGTGGAGTTTTGTTACTCTAGTCCTGCCCGTCTCTATTATGGGGAACATTCTTTGTGGTCTTGTCAGGGAGTCCAGCAGGGTGATCCTTTGGGACCCTTGCTTTTCGCTTTGGTTTTGCATCCCTTGGTGTGCAAGATACGGGATTCTTTTGATTTGAGTTTGCAAGCTTGGTACTTGGATGATGGCACCATTGTTGGGGATACTTTGGAGGTGGGGAAGGTTTTGGATTTGATTATGGCAGATGGTCCTCAGTTTGGTCTCCATCTTAATGTCGCTAAGACTGAGGTTTTTTGGCCTACTGAGGATCCCCGGAGTCGACTCCCTGGTGTTTTCCCTCCTTCCATTGCTCGGCCTTTGCGTGGTGTTTCTGTTTTGGGTGGGCCTGTCAGTACTTGCTCTAGTTTTGGCAGTGAGCTTGTGGCGAAGAGAGTGACTAAGACCATCGAGCTGATGGATTTAGTTGCTAGGATTGAGGACCCGCAATGTGAGTTGCTTCTGCTTAGAGCTTGTACGGGTATATCTAAGCTCTATTTTACCCTCCGTACATGTTCCCCGGGGATCTTTGGGTCTGTCCATCTTCGTTTTGATGTAGCACTTCGTTCTAGCTTGGAACGTATTGTCACCTCGTCTGGGACTGGTTTTGGGGATTGGCAGTGGCGCCTTGCCACTTTCCCTTTTCATCTGGGTGGGCTCGGTGTTTATGCTGCCGGGGATGTTTTTCATTATGCTTTTCTAGCGTCCCGTTTGCAGTCTGCTGATTTGCAGGCTAAGCTACTTCGGTCTTCAGGTATTGTGGATTCTGGTCCTACTTTCGACGATGCCTTGCGGGTGTTCTCTGAGACTACAGGTTCTTCCTTTTTACGTGATCCTAGTGAAATCGCTGCCCCTAAACTTATGAAGAAACTGGCAGATATATATTTTGCGAGGATTGCTGCTACTGCGGAATCTGTATTCTCTTTGACACCGCGTCAGCTTGCGTTATGGAAGTCTCAGCAGGGTGCCCACGCCTCTGATTGGTTGCGCGCGGTTCCTATCTCTGGGTTGGGTCAGACTATGAACCGGAGGACTTACCGTAGTGTGCTGGGGTATCGCCTTGGTGTCCCGTTATTCACGGTATCTAGGCCTTGTCCTGCTTGCTCTCGGATTTTTGCTGATGATGTGTATGGGGACCACGCTGTTTCTTGTACTGGTACTGTGGGGGTTAAGCATCGGCATAACCTCGTTCGTGACACCTTATTCGACATATGCTATAGGTCTGGTATTTCTTCGGGCAAGGAGGTTGATATCGGTTTGGTTGACGGGCATGGCGGATCTCTTCGACCTGCGGATTTGCTACTTTATTCGTGGGATAGAGGGCGTGATGTGTGTGTTGATTTGACAGGGTCTTCCCCCTTGACTCAGACTGGGATGTCTGATTTTGTGGCGGGACGGGTTGTTGCTGATGCTGCTCAGCGCAAATGTACTAAGTATAGGGATTTATGCGCGACTGTTGGCTATGGTTTCCTACCCTTCTCTTTCTCTTCGCTTGGGCAGCTGGGCTCGGATGCTGTTGACTTGCTTAAGCGGATCCAGAAATTCTCGGTATCTCAGGATGCTGGGGCTCGGGTGGCCGCTTATATCTTTACTAGGCTTAGTTTCTCTATAGCTAAGGGGTGGGGGCCCAGATTGTCTCTCGGCTCCCTACCAACTTCTTGTAAACTTTACTTTTTATTTTAATGAAAGCTGCGCGCATATTATAAAAAAAAATAATAATAATAATAATAATAATAATAATAATTTCATGTTAATTACTCCCTGACAAAAACCCTAAATGTTAGCTTTGTTGTAGCTAAGGGGGTGGGGGCCCAGATTGTCTCTCGGCTTCCCGCCAATTTCATGTAAACTTTTTTTCATTAATGAAAGTTGAGTGCATCCTTCTATAATAATAATAATAATAATTCTGCTGCTCAGGTCTGGGATTTATGCTGCTAAGGAGGTTGACATCGGTTTGGTTGATGAGCATGATAAGCCCTTTCGTCCGGCGGATTTGTTACTTTATTCTTGGGACATGGGGCGAGATATGTGTGTTGATCAGACGGAGTCTTCTCCCTTGACTCAGTCTGGGATGACCGATTTTGTGTCAGGTCGTGTTGTCGCTGATGCTGCTCAGCGTAAGTGGGCTAAGTATCGGGATACGTGCATGACGGCGGGATATGGTTTTCTATCCTTCTCCTTTTCTTCGCTGGGAGAGCTGGATACGGATGTTGTTGCCTTACTCAAGCGGATTCAGAAATTCTCTGTATCTCAGGATGACAGGGCTCGAGTTGTTGCTTACATTTTTCCTAGACTTAGCTTTGCTGTTGCTAAGGGAGTGTGAGCCCAGCTAGTATCTCGACTGCCTACTAATTTCAGGTAAACTTTTTGTCGATCTTAATGAAAGTTGCGTTTTTTTAATTAAAAAATAATAATAATATATCATTTAATATTCATTTTACAAACTTATTGGAGAATGTTATATAGATAAAATTAAAAACAATCCTGTGAATTTCACGGGTGTTACACTGATCGGGTTGTCGCGTACCCTAATCAAAGATAAATAACCCTTGGCTAGGCTAACAACAAATAAATGCAGTTAGGGAAGTAAGGGGTCGATCTCGGGGAGACGGGAGATACTTGTGAAAAGATATGATTAGAATTTCAACTTGTATGATTGTCACAATGGTTATTACTAATGCTAGAAAACTGAAACAATAATTAATGACTCGATATAGAAAACAATCTAGGGAAATAGGTTCACACATGTAGATTGACATATTGGAGAAATTGGATTTAAGATATGCAAATAATTCATTGCGAGTTCGTAAGAATGATGTGTTCATTACAATCATAGATCAGATGGTCTACCAGGCTTTTTAGCGATTTACTAGGTCTTAATCCACCATGTCATGCTTTGTCTATTCAATTCGCGTATCTCTACCTTGGAAAAGAATTCCATTTTAGTCGATTATTTCCGGCCAGAAATTGTTAACTATCGTTACAATCCAAACATGCATAGACACAACGTTTTAAAGGCACAATTTCTTTTATCCAATTAACATCTTTTAATCAATCTAACATGGCTACCCTACACCCTAGAAAGGTGACTACTTATGCATGATTAACAATGAAAAGGAAACTAAGATTATAAAACTAAGAATGATAAACATGATAAAGGAATACTAAAAGAAAATGAAACTATAATGTAAAGACGAGAATAAAGATTACCGAAAAGGATGAACCAAGATTGAAATGGCATAAGAACTTGAATAGGAAATGCAAACCCGGAAATTAGAATTCCAATTACAAGTAGAACAACTACAATTGAAGAAAGCTTAGAACTAGACTAAACTAAACTAGAGAAAACTAAAACTAAACTAAACTAAGAAAGAAGAAAAACTAATCTAAAGAAAGAAGAGAAGATATGTTGTGTGAAGAGATTGTGTGAGATGAGATGATATGATATGAGGGGCTAGAGCATCTATTTATAGTATTAGGGTTTCGTGGAGAAGAGGTCGGGCATTAAACACATAGGACAAAAATAGGAAGAAGAAGCCGTCATGCTCGGATCAGCACACTTACCCGATCGGGTACACACTTACCCGATCGGGTATGTGGTATTCTGAAAGCTCTTGACTAACGTTTCATCTTCCTTTGCTTTGACTTGACTTCCAACATCCCCCTTGACCTCTTGAGTCGGGTTTGTTGATAGGGTTTGATGTAAAGCGATGATTTCTTTCGCCTAACTGATTGATCTTCCGACAACTACGAAACTGTCTTTGTTTCTTCTCTCTTTCGAATTAGTGAACCTTCTTGAAATGTCTTTCACTTGGTCAAGCTTGCTTCTTCAAATCGTCGAGTTCTAGGCAAATGCTCGGGAATATAGAAAAAGGCGTAGAAACGTCACTTTTCCTACAAAACAGGTTAGAACACATGAATTCGCCTAGAAGACGATATTAGCTCATAAAGTGGCTTAACAAAGCACAAATGACATACAAAACCGAGCTAAATTGGGGGTTAAAACCATACAAATATTCACTTATCATACACTAATGAAAAATTGAACCAGAACAACAAAGAAAATGATGACCATGATTTAACAACAAAGAAAAAGCCCGAAGAATAATCGAACCAGAACAACAGTTACTTAAAATAATACTATTTCCGTCTCGGTCAATTGTTGTTCTAATTCTTTTAGGGTGTATCACTATCTTTTATATATTATAAAGAGTAAATTACAAATAACTCCCTTATATAATCAACATTTTTCAAACAACTCCCTTTTATAACTTTTTATCCAAATAAATCCTTTTTAAAACATGTTTTTAAACAAATTAATACCTCTTTTCCTAAATGAGACTTACATTTTGAATTTTTCAGCCAAAAACTCATTTTTTTCATTCATTTTTCACATGCATAAGATATTGAACTCTTATCTACTTCCTTAATCACGAAATAGTCCATTAAAATAAGAAACTTACTTATAAAGTTAAAAATAAATTATTTTTTATTATCTTTTGAGAGAGGTTTGGAACGATATGGGGCTATGAAACTAAAGTATCGGTCTAAGAATTAGTTTTTAAGGAAAGATAAGTCGGCTTTTATTAAAATAAGTAATTCCGGACAACAAGGCATTGATATGTATAAAAACATGTTTTGAAAGGAAGTTATTTGGATAAAAAATTATAAAAGTGAGTTATTTGAAAAATATTGATTATATAAGGGAGTTATTTGTAATTTACTCTATTATAAATGTTTTCTAGAGTAATTTGATTTGAAGCCATAAATGATCGCTATTCATTTCTTTATCTTTGTGCTAAATGACAACAATTGAGCGGGAGTGAGGACTAATAACAAAAATGATTAGATGAGACAAAGGGTCGACATGTTGGCAAACAAATTGCATTGTCCTTCATAAACGCTCTGGATCCACAGAAATCGTTGGTCAAATGCCACCAAAACCCTAGAAATTAAACACCCAATTCGAAGAATCAAAGTTACAGAAGGCGAGAATCATCATATCACTTCCATCAAAAATTGGTATATCCTTGAATTTTGGGGTCGAATTTCTACCTATATGCATCCTCCCAATTCCAATTTGTTGTTAATTGTAGCTGTACATAGTCTAATCATTTAACTATCTGATGTATCAGGATTCAGGAGGCAAAAAGGATTTATCAATAAAAAGCATTTCAACATCTTTAATAGGCGCTTGCTCATTGAAGTAATATGGTGGTAAGTTTGTACTTGTTTGTTGTCGTAACTATCTATGTTATTCCGACACTTCACTTTGGTCGCGTGCTGCTTCTGACACTTCAGAGTTACATAGGTAATTCTGTGTTGTGCGTAGGAATTGATTCTTTGTGTTGGTTGATTCCATGTACTAAGTATATTTATTGTGACTAGAAAAGAAGACAATGTTGATATTAAACGATTCCGAGCAAGGGTATGCTTATTTTTGCCTTTTCGGGTCCTACACAATTCGGTCATAGTGATCTTATTAACTTCTACAAATTTACGGTTTTTTCGGCCTGATCTTAGGCCCGCACTCACCCTCCGTGGATGAAACTTTCTAGGATAATGATGTAATGTAGCTTACAATGAACATCCATATTTGTCGTTTGTAAATTTCTGGATGTTTTTATTGGGTAAATGGGGTAATATGGTGGAAAACTGTCACTCTTCCATCATGATTCAGTTTACTTATTCTATTGCATGATATAGTATCTTCGTCCTTTGTATATGTAGACATGTAGGATCATATTTTCCTTGTGAGCCAACGCTCTATGTCACGCAAGTTTTCATATTAGTATGAATGGACGATATAGGGGTAAGGCTATGTATATGTGATTTTGTATGAATATAACTATATAAGTCGGTTTGCAGCAATTTAATCTCCATTTCAAATTTTAAAAACGCAAATTCTTATTTCATATGGACCATTTCCGTCTGAAAAATAAGACGGGATTATGTTGCCACATTTTGATAAAATGTAACCATAACTTATATCAACTTGTTTTCAAAAGTGGTTACATCTAACTGTAAAGTGGTTACAAAATCCCGTCTTATTGCTTTAGACCAAAATGGGCCGTCTGAAGCAAGACCAACTGTTTTAAAAAATGTATCTGCGGCAGCACCCTATTTTCTGTAAATTACACTATACTGTGGAAACTTAGAGAATTGGAAGTAAAAGGTCTAATTTTAATATTCAAGTCACTCAGTTGAGGATCAGTGAGGAATGGGCCGTGCCATCTGCCATTCACGCTTTGCCCCGTACCCAGACGTACTGTAGATGTGAACTTCCATGTTGGCTTTTATACTCTTGAGCGCGTTATATTTTTGGAATATCATCCAAAAGTCTTTTGAGACTAATTAGTGTTTAGGCTATCCAGAATCCAGATCGTGTCATTGACCCTCGTTCAGACCGTACTGAATATTTCTTGTTGAACAGGGCTACACTTAGTTTTATCCCATTATGCAAATTCGTATGTCTAATTTATGATATTCAAACTCTTTCTGTATATTAGGTATTAATAATTATTTGATATTGACTAATGATAATAAGTGCAGTTTCAGATGGAAACTTGTTCTCTTTGGGCTAATAAGTGTAGTAACTGTTTGCAGTTTTTTTTTTATTTCCTCCATATTGCCGTCTAGAATTATACTTCGCCGCGGGTTCATGAATTTGACATCTGTGTGCTACTTCTAACTCTTTCAGAGAACTAGACAGCCAGTCAAGTACCCCTGCGTGGAGATTGAATTAGACAGACTCAGCAACTTACCAAGCCATATTATTGATAGGATACTGTCGTGCTTATCAATTAGAGATGCTGTACGGACTAGTATATTGTCGAGCAAGTGGAGGTACAAGTGGGCTACCTTACCTCATCTCATATTTGACAAGGACTGCTGCCCATCATGGTCTGAAGAACAATCAATATTCAAAGAAAAATTTGTCAACATAATTGACCATGTTCTGTTACTTCATACTGGCTCAATACATAAGTTCAAGCTGTCCCATAAGGATCTTCAAGCTGTTCCTGAAATTGACCGTTGGGTTCTTTATATATCAAGAAGTGCTGTTAAAAAGTTTATACTTGAAATCTGGAAGGGCCAAAGATACCAAATACCTTCTTGCTTGTATCAGTCAAAACATCTTGTTCACTTGGAGCTGTTCAATTGCTCGTTGAGCATACCACCATCTTTCAATGGTTTTAAGCACTTGAAATCACTTGATCTTCAGCATATTACTTTGACTCAAGATGCCTTTGATGTTCTGATAGCTAAATGCCCTTTGCTTGAGCGACTAACATTGATGAACTTTGAAGGATTCAGCCATCTCAAGATCCATGCCCCTAATCTTGAGTTCTTTGACATTGGGGGTATATTCCAAGGTGTTACTTTTGAGAATACTCGTCTTTTGACGGTTATCTCTATTGGTTTATATGTGAATGCTCCGGCTGACTTAAGTACGGTAAAAAAAGGTACCAGCAACTTGTTGAAATTCTTCAGTCACATTCCTCAGATACAGAGGCTCGAGGTGCAAAGTTACTTTCTAAAGGTATGTTAAAATTCGCAGAATGTTTCTGTTCTATCTTCATATTGATATACGACTGATCCAGTTTTGGAACTTTCAATTTTCAGAGTCTTTGATCTTGGTTCTCTACTCAAATCAAACCTTAGTGCTAGAAGCTTACCGGTTTAATTGACTGATGATTGTAGTTAACTCTTGCGGCTTTGTATTATTTTCCAGTATCTAGCAATAGGAAATGTGCCAGGAAGGCTGCCGGTTGCATGTCTTAGTCTGAATTATCTTTCAATGCGCATTAACTTCAATGATCACATGGAGATAAAGACAGCTTTCTGTCTATTTACAAGTTCCCCAAATCTGTTTGAACTTGAGATGCTGGTGAGCTCTCCCTTGATAAATATTCATTTATGATTTCCTTGCTTGTTTTTACCTAAAAAGCTTTTACATAGTACTCATCCGTATGGACGTCTAATTATGCTGGTGCCTTTCCACTTAAATAGTATGTGTATATACCTGTTTATTACCTAATATCTTCTTCTATTTCACTAGGCTCGGCCCGATGAGGAATCTACCACACACCCACCAACAAGCTTTTGGGCGGGTAATAATGACTCAGGATGCTTGTTTGATAACCTTCGTATTGCGAGGGTATTTGACATTTCTAGTACAAAACCTGAGCTAGATTTTTTGAAATTTCTGCTTGCAAATTCACCTAAGCTTGAGAAATTGACTATTAAACCTGGTTCTGTTGATGGAGGGATGGAATTTCTCAAGGAGTTGTTGCGGTATAGGCGAGCTTCCGTACTCGCTGAAATCATCTACATGGATACATAGGTTGCAAGCCAATCTGCTATTTTAAAACTTAGCACAAGGTTGCTCTAGTCAGTAGTTATTTTACTCAGTTGGGAGGTTAACATGGCTTGGGTAAAGTAACCGAAATTATGAGTGATCACAAGTCACGTCTGTTCGGGTTGGCTTAGCTTGGGTATATTTGGGTATGTTTCAGGTGGTTTATTATGGAGTAATTTAGCGGTAAGATTTAGTTTGTGGCCATCAAACTGGGGTAAGATCGGATTATATATCTTTATCAGGGTAACCTGTACTGGCTGGGTCAACTTAAGGGTCATTTTTGTCATGTCGACTTACAAGTACAACACCTGAATAAAGTTATATATGGTGAACAGACTATCTGAGTGGTTATAACAAGTTGGTGTATTATATTTGAACTGCCTGCATCGCGTCACATCGACCAAAACCACCCTTTTAAGCTGGAGATACGTTGCTCACGGGCTGTACTCTAATATTCCCAGCACGATCTCTAAATTGTTGGATTCAGCTGGTGAATTCTTCTTTTATGTTATTTTTTCTTCCTTGTGTAAATTTTTATTCGTAGATATTTTGCATATGATCATCAACGACAGAGCTGTGGCATTATTTGACCTCCTTACAGATTTAACCTATCTTCCCTTTTCTACCTTTTTTTCTTTGGTGTGGTATTTCCCGGGTGAAAAAGTCGCAAGGACAGTTTTTATGCCGACGGGGGTTTTCAGTTATCACCACCCCTTAGCCGATACTTTTGATATTAATATGAATGAAATCGTTAAATAATCCCCCCCAAACTTCACTAAGATGTTGCACATTTTCTTTTGAGGAAACGTCAATAAGATGTTCTACTTTCCTTTTATGACTCTGTTTTGTGGTTCTTATGCCTTGTGAGTCAACGAAGTGACGAACTCATACTAATGTAGGACTTGCAAGAAAATTAGGAATTGAAAGAAATCTTCCTAAAAGTGTACTATTATGCTCCTTAATATTAGTGCAAAATGAAAGTGGAACATCTTTTATCCGTCTTCATTTGAAGGAAGACGGGTCGAATTCTCTCTTACTTGGAGACAAATGGGAGGACAAGTGGAACCAAATGGATCCCCACTTGTTCTCCCACTTGCCTCTTTGTTTTTTTTTTTGGTACAACCCACTTGCCTCTTTGTGAGAGGGATTTTGATCCGTCTTCATTGAAGACGGATATGCGCCTTCTTCAATGAGAATTTGTGCTTTCAAAGTTGGAGCGAGTAACAATTATCGGGAGACCTAGAACAATTATCAGGAGACCTAGAACGCAACTTATCTCACTGAAGACGGGCACTATCCGTCACAAGCTGAAGACGAATAGTGCCCCTCTCACAATATGCAAGTGAGAGGCCAAGTTTGGGGATCCATTTGCCTTCTACTTACCCTCCTCACTTGCATATTGTGAGAGGGGCACTACCCGTCTTCAGCTTGTGACGGATAATGATCGTCTTCAATGAGAATTTGTGCCTAGAATTTGTCATTCCTTAATAGCAAACTTGCTTTGTTAATAGAAACAACACATGGGTTGTGTGAACAAAAATTCTCATTAAAGACGGGCACTATCCGTCACGAGCTGAAGAGCGATAATGTTCCGCTAGAGTTACACCGGGCGTGTGAGCCTCTCATACACCGCCTCTAATGACACGCCACTTGTCATTATTGAAGAATCTGTTTTAACCCCTTACTTTGCTTGATTCCTTCATTAATTATCCCTCAATAACTGTATTCTCGGTATTGACAGCCTACCCTATTAATTATTTTAATTGTAAATACTTTTGTAAGATTTTTTTTTATGAAACTCTTCTTATTATTATACCTTTATTACTTTTACTAATTAGCTGTACTTTTTATAACCGTATATTTATACCGTATAAAAATACGGTTTTGTATATTTGTACCCGGATGTCGTATGATATTCATATTTGTATTGTATTTCATATATTTGTACGCTACTCGTATATGATTCGTATTTATGTGTTTTATACTGTTGACGTTTTTTTATACTGTTGACGAATCTTATTTTTTGGATAATTTTTTAGACTGTCATTTTTTCATACTGTTTTCTTTTAACTTATTATTCACGGATTCACGATCCTTTCTAAACTGTGGTGCACGGGGAACCACGGATGGAGAAACGATGGACAAGCGTATAAATACGCATTTGTGGAGTCGCCACCAACTTTTGTGGGAAGTTGGAACCGTTCGAATACTTTATGAAATGTCAAGACATAAAGCAATAAAATGAATACTAAGAACTCGTTACCCTTAGCATTCTATGTCTTGAATGACTCTCGTGGATGACAATGAACACGGATCTTCACAGAGATTTGGAGTAAGGGGTGAGGGTACGTATTAGGAAGTTTTTTAATCGAACACTTAATCCCGCCCATCTCGATGCCGGCCTCTACTAATGATTAGGGAAACTCTTTTGTACTTGATATGTTGTCGGCTATATGCATGCAATGCAAAATCCACAATTTAATCCTAGCATGTGAGCTTAGACTATGTCGGTGAACATGTAGTTTAACAATCAATTGAGTCAAAATAGGAATTAGATTGATTGCATGTGAGAAGACAGTTAAATCATACAATCGTTGCAATAATTAATGACTAGAATAAATTACAAAAGAATTACAAAGATCTCGGGATCTATGTCGGAAATATACTCAAAAGGTGAATTTGAATAAAAGAGAATAAATTAGAACGAACAGATTAGCAGCGATATTAGGGTTAATAGTCGATTAATTACATAGCTAAACTACGTCGAAACGAATCAGGAAGTTCAGGGACAGGAACCAGCTCGGAACAGGCGCAACAGTGGCTGCGTCCTCTAAAAGAGGCGCACCACTCTGCGTGTCTGTTCTTGAGTTGGTTTCTGGTTGTGAAGCTAAAATCGCACTCAGTTAGCGTTCGTTGGTGAATTTACGGTTATTACGGATCTACAAGTCGAATTAAAGTGATTTAATTGATTAATCATACTCTAAATTATATCAAGAACGGATCTAGAGACTAGATAGAAATAGATCTAACCCTAAAAGACACGGTTTGATTTAAATTACAACAGAACCCGCTAATATTGAATTATTAGGGATCTAAGACGAACTATGAAAAAGGTGGTTTAAATAAGACTATTAAAAAAGGGTTAAAAAAAAAGATTTGACATA
>JAIUZE010016918.1:0-17737 GCA_022085475.1 Heliosperma pusillum
TGGAAGCAATGAACCTCAAAATGGACCAACAAACGACTCTATTCCAACAAGCTCAAAGCTCATTAACTCAACCACCTATGCAACAAGTGAATGCCATGGTGATGGCACCAAGCTTACCTCAAGGGGTTTGTGAATGTTGTGGAACATTTGGTCATGATCCTCAAGAATGTAGAGGATCCGTGGAACAAGTGAATGCCTTTCAATCTTATAGGCAAGGAACCCCCTACTCCAACTTCTACAATGAGAACACAAAGAATCACCCAAATCTCTCATACAAAAGCCAAAATGTTCAAAACCCTCAACCACAACCATATGTTGCCCCACCCATGAGAAACAATCAACAAAATTTCCAAAGACAACAATACAATCAAAACCAACCTTCCTACAATCAACCACAATACAACCAAAATCAATACAACCCACCACCACAAAATCAACCTCCCATGCAACCACAAGTTGGGGATCAAAACTTGGACATTCACAAAGCGATTCTCCAATTGCAAAAAGATAACCAAGCCAAAGATATTATCATCAATAACATCCTTGCCCACAATAAAATGCTTGAAACTCAAGTGACCCAAATAGCCTCAGGGAGTTCCTCTAGGGGAAAAGGTCAATTACCTCCTCAAGGTAACCCACCTAGAAATGAAACCGCCAATGCCATACATTTGAGGTGTGGAAAGAGTTATGAGGGACCAAGAATGCCAATTGAAGATGATAATGGTGAGGGAGACAAAGTGGAAGATGGTGGACCAATTGAAATTGAGGTTGTTGAATTGGATGACAAGGAGGAAGAGTGCTCTTCAAGTGAGCAAGTTGGTGTCGAAAAGAATGATGATGTGGTAACAACGAACAAGAAGGTCGATGAGCCTATTGTGATAAGGCTACCTTTTCCTTCTAGACAAGCCAGAACAAAACTTGACAAGCAATTAGGCAAATTCATGGATATTGTCAATAATTTGGAGGTCTCCATTCCTTTCACCAACCTCATCACCCAAATCCCCGCCTATGCAAAATTTATGAAAGACATCCTTACAAGGAAGAAGTCATTGAATGGAGTTGAAACCGTGGCATTCACCAGTGAGTGTAGTGCGTTTCTACAAAACCCAACCCCTCCAAAATTCAAGGATCCGGGTAGTTTCTCCATCCTATGCACCATAGGCAACATTACAATTGACAACGCCTTGTGTGATTTGGGAGCTAGTGTGAGTGTGATGCTGTAACAACCCTCGCGAATGCGGAAATAAAACATAACAAGCATGTGAATTAAATAGCGGAAAATACGATGTTTTTAAAACTTTTATACATGCAAAAAGAAGTATACGAGGAGTGTCAAATATTACAAACCAAAGTACGAAATACAACAAAGAGACGAAGTCTCTCAAAATGTTATAAATGTCAAAGTATTTAGCAAACTAGCTAAAATCGTCTAGAGGTGTTTCAATCCAGGGACAACGCCCGCTAGCTCACACCCGAACCCAAAATACCAAGCAAAAAGCCATCCATGCAAGAAACCTGTTCATCCATGAAAAACATGAACGCCACAATCAGTGGGGGAGTAACTCCGGGTTCTCCCAGCCATATCACATTAAACGTACATAAAAGGAAATACAAAAGTAGAGGCATGCATATATGAATATACATGTGAGATACGATAAGGATAAATAGGCAATTCGATATATAATGATAAGATCATAAGAAGTACAAATCCGAATCCATCATATTACACAAAGACTCGGGGAAGACACTCTTAGCCAACCGAATACGCTCACAAGGGCTTGCATCTCACCGTTAGCGGTATAAGTTTGATAAGATTGAGACTCGACAAACAAACCATGCCAAGTCATGTGAAGATCATAATAAATCAATCATATAATCATTCATCCAGACATACAATACATTGACGACCTCTCTCACGGTAGATGAAACGCACTAGCACCGTGTACATGGCAAGAATGATTAAAATCGCATCAACGGGATGACATTTCCCTGAACGCATACACGATGACATTTCGTATATGTAGACTAATTTCCTCCTGGTAGGACAACGATAATAATACGGTTCCTAGTCTAAACCTGGCCAGACTCTCGGAATAAACGTGTTCCGATTCGACAAGCGATGAAATTTCGCATCCAAGAATCGGTCAATCATTGACGCCGAGTACCCCAAATTCGGTCGATAATTCACGAAAGAGGCGGAAAAGAGCACAAGCATCAAAACAAGCGGTACGCTACATGCCAATGACACCACCTCGCAAGTACACAACATTTGACGGCCGGGTCGATCAACGCAAAGCGTTCACCTCCCAACATTGTCGTCGTATGCCCACTAACACATGCAATTAAGCAGTAAGGATACATCCTCGTTCCGACATTCCAGCCTTACGAACGTGGAGGTACCCAAGGGAATGAGAGTACAAAGCACGTAACAAAATAGTGCTTAAACCGTAACATTTGTAAAAACCGACTCAAAGTGGGACATACCATAAACCGTCATCAAAACATGCGATACGAGCGAATGAAATATCATACATTCGAAACATTAATATTTAAAGTCATTACGTAAATTTATACGATAAATGAACCATCGGAAATATCATAAACGAAAACGTAAACAAGAATAACAAGCAAAGTTCAGCAGGTGCCAGCCGGTCAGGGGGACCGGCTGCCGGCCACCCGGCTGGTACCTTTAGTCATATGAAAACCAACATGAAAATACAGAGTGTCCCAGCCAGTTAGGTGGACCGGCTGCTGGCTACCCGGCTGGGACCCAAGGTACATGAGAAAAACCAAGGCAAAGTGAGGTGTGTCTCAGCCGGTCGGCCGGCTGAGACCAATTATATACCAAAATTTCTACGTAACCCATTTATTATACAGCCACTGCCCCAGCCGGTAGGCTGACCGGCTGTCGGTCGGCCGACTGGGGTCAACTTCACACGAAAACAAGATGTTTCACTAAGAATCAACAATTAACTATCATCAATTATTATCATAAATCATTCATACTCATATCAATTCTCAACCAACAACAAGTATCATCATCAACACCATTTCTAAGCTTACTAATCATATCCTAAATACGATTCCTAACATAGAAAACACGTAAAACACGTAAATGATATCGAGTAACCCTTCACTGTTACCTTTTTGCGTCTTCACTCCGCGTCAAGGTCCTCTTCAATCAAGAAGTAGTCTTTGTCGGGATCTTGGAGGTCACCACCTACAAATAGTTAATAAAAGATGAATATACTTCACCTTGAGAAAGACAGAAAGTTTGAAAAGCGAGAAAGACGGTAATTTTATTACCAATACGGATAGAGGACAATGAAAGGGAAAGAATGAGACGAACTTACGTGAATTTGAGCGAGAAATGAACGAGTTATGACGATTCTAAGCTTGGAAGAAAAGGAAGCTAGGTTTTTATGGGGTTTTCTTAGTGAGGAAGAAAGAGTTGAGTTGTGAGGGAAAATTAGGTTAAAGGGGAGTATATGAAGAGAGTTAGTGGAAAAAGTCAAGAAAAGTCAAAGACGTCTTAAGACGTGATTCACTTGAAATCTCGCGAAAAATCCAAATACGAACTCGGAAAATATAAATTCGACACGGGAAATTTAATTCTAAACTAAAACTAAATTTCGCTGAAAAGTATCCGTAAAATATTTTTACTATAAAAATAGGGTACATTTGCGGGTGTTGCAGATGCCATATTCAATTTGTGAGAAACTTGGCATGGAGGAGCTTAAATGCACAAACATCACACTCCAAATGGCGGACCGATCTACAAAGCAACCTTTGGGTGTATTGGAGGATGTCCCGGTTAGAATTGGGAAGCTTTTCATTCCGGTAGATTTCATTGTTCTTGATATGGCGGAGGACTCTCAAATCCCCATTATTCTCGGGAGGCCATTCTTGCACACCACCGGAGCGGTGATTGATGTGAAACACGGGAGGCTAACCCTTGAGGTGGGGGATGAAAAAATTACATTCAACTTGCAAAATGCCATGAAAGCTCCAAATCTTGGAGAATCATGTTATTTCATTGACATCATTGATGCCTTCGTTGAAGAAGTTACACCTAGCTTCTTTATGAGGGACCCTTTGGAGGCTATCTTGACTTTGGAGCCAAGGGATATCATGGAGGAGCTACATGGGTTTGAGTTCGACTTACTTGAAGCAACTTTGGAAGGAGAAGATCTTGATGAACAACAACGTTTAAGACTCGAGTCTATCATCCAAACCTCTTGTGCGGTAGACATTGCGGTAGACGTACAAGCTCCTTCTCTTAAACCCTTTCCTTCTAACTTAGCATATGCTTATCTTGATGAGTCGAAGTGCAAACCGGTGATCGTAAATGCTAACCTTGATGATGATCAATTAAATGCATTGTTGTGTGTTTTGAGAAAACATGAGAAAGCTATTGGTTATAGCTTGGATGATTTAAAGGAGGTTAGCCCGGAATTGTGTATGCATAGAATCCACATGCATGATGACCATGAGCCAAGAAGGCAACCCCAAAGAAGACTAAACCCCACCTTGCAAGAGGTTGTCAAAGGTGAAGTCATGAAGCTACTTGATGCCGGGATCTTCTACCCAATCTCTTACTCCGATTGGGTTAGCCCCGTGCAAGTGGTGCCAAAGAAAGGTGGCACCACGGTAGTGAAGAATGATAAAGATGAACTAGTGCCTACTAGGGTAGTGACGGGATGGAGAATGTGCATAGACTATAGAAGGTTGAATGCCTCAACAAGACAAGATCATTTCCCCCTTTCCTTCATTGATCAACTCCTAGAAAGACTTGCCTCAAACAAGTATTTTTGCTATTTAGATGGATACTCGGGATTTTTACAAATCCCAATTGACCCGATTGACCAATCTAAGACCACATTCACATGCCCTTATGGCACTTTTTCCTATATGAGAATGCCTTTCGGCCTTTGCAATGCCCCTGCTACATTTCAACGATGCATGATGAGTATTTTTTCCGATTACATTGAGTCCATCATGGAAGTGTTTATGGATGATTTTAGTGTGTATGGGAAAGATTTTGATTTGTGCTTGCAAAATTTGTCATTGGTGTTGCAAAAATGTGAAGAAGTGAGTCTTGTTTTGAATTGGGAGAAATGTCACTTCATGGTAAATGAAGGGGTAGTTCTTGGTCATCTCATTTTGGAAAAGGGTATCCAAGTTGATAGAGCTAAGGTGGAAGTGATTGAGCAATTACCCCCACCTTCAAACCTCAAAGGGGTGAGAAGCTTCCTTGGTCATGTCGGCTTTTATCGCCGGTTCATCAAGGACTTCTCCAAAATTGCTAAACCACTTACACAACTTCTCCTCAAGGATACCCCTTTCCATTTTACTAATGAGTGTGTTGAGGCATTTGGTAGGATAAAGGAAGCTCTTATTTCGGCTCCGGTCATGCAATCCCCGGATTGGGATTTGCCATTTGAGGTGATGTGCGACGCAAGCGATTATGCCGTTGCCGGGGTTCTTGGCCAACGGAAGGATAAAGCTTTGCATGCCATCTACTATTCTAGCAAGATCCTTGATGAAGCACAAGTTAACTATGCAACAACGGAAAAAGAGCTTCTTGCCATTGTTTTTGCTCTTGATAAGTTCCGTTCATGTTTGATTGGCTCCAAAGTCATTGTGTATACGGACCATGCCGCACTCAAATATTTGCTTGCCAAGAAAGAAGCTAAGCCCCGTCTCATTAGATGGATCCTTCTCTTACAAGAATTCGATTTGGAGATAAGAGATAAGAAGGGTGCGGAAAATGCGGTGGCGGACCACTTTGTCCCGGCTATGCTATGATGGAAGTAAAGATGACATGCCTATCAATGATTCATTCCCGGATGATTTTCTCTTTTCCATTAATGAAACCATTCAAAATCAAGCACCTTGGTTTGCGGACTTTGCCAACTACATTGTGGGAGGTGTTCTTCCACCGGGCATTAACCACAATCAAAAGAAGAGGTTTTTGTTTGAAGCTAAGAGATACTTTTGGGATGATCCTTTATTGTTCAAGGAGTGTGGTGATGGGATGTATAGAAAATGTGTACCACAATGGGAGTATGAAGAAATCATGAAAGGATGCCACTCCTCTCCTTATGGAGGGCACCATGGGGCAAGCAAGACCGTTGCTAAAATACTTCAATCCGGGTTCTTTTGGCCCTCTATGTTCCATGATGTTAAGCACTTTGTCCAATGTTGCGATGCTTGTCAACGCACCGGCAACATTTCTTGGAGGAATGAGATGCCCCAAAGGGGGATTCTTGAGGTGGAAGTGTTTGATGTGTGGGGAATAGACTATCAAGGCCCCTTTATTTCTTCAAGAGGGAATAGGTACATTCTAGTGGCCGTAGACTACGTGTCCAAATGGGTTGAGGCGGTGGCTTCCCCTACCAACGATGCCAAAGTTGTCATCAATTTCCTAAAGAAGATCATCTTCCCCCGGTTTGGAGTACCTAGAGCTTTAATAAGTGGCAAGCACTTTCATGAAAAACGACTTGACTCACTACTTCTTAAATACGGTGTTCATCACCGTACCGATTTGGGGTATCATCCCCTAACAAGTGGGCAAGTCGAAATCTCAAACAAAGAAATCAAATCTATCCTTGAAAAAGTGGTCTCAAAGCACCATAAAGATTGGAGTTCAAAGCTCGACGACACACTATGGGCATATAGGACGGCATTCAAAACTCCTATTGGAATGTCTCCTTATAAGTTGGTGTATGGCAAGTCTTGCCATTTGCCCATAGAGCTCGAATACAAGGCATATTGGGCGATCAAAGAACTAAATCTTGATGCAAAACTGAGCGGTGACAAGAGATTACTCCAATTACAAGAGCTTGAGGAGTTCCGCCTCAAATCTTATGAAAATGACCAATCTTACAAGGAGAAGACCAAACTCATTCACGACAAGAAGATCCTCAAAAGTGATCTCCAATGTGGAGACAAGGTTCTTCTATTCAACTCAAGGTACAAGCTATTTCCCGGGAAGCTCAAATCCCGGTGGTCGGGACCATTCTTGATCACCGAGGTGGGGAGATATGGGGACTTCGAGTTGGAAAGCAAAGATGGCCAAAGATTCAAAGTGAATGGGCAACGAATCAAGCTCTACAAGGAAGGTTCTCTCATCGGGGTAGTCAAGGCTTTGTACCTCAAGCCGACTACTCTTCATTAATTCTTGAACAAGAACGGGTTTTGTGAAGTCCCCAAAGAATCACAAATTTGTATATAATTCTAACTCATCTTACTAATGCTTGATAGATATTAGTTTGCATGGAAATTGGTTAAATTGACGATAATGAGGTCGAATTTTTGTTTGGTCAATTGAATCATTAATTAAATCAATTTCCCATTACTTAGTTAATTTTGTAAATTTTTAGTGCAATTTTTGTCAATGAGAGTGTGAGGGAGGGATTTAATATGGTGTGAGATTGTTTTGTAAGATGAAATGAAGGAAACATGGCGGAATGCTAAATGAAGAAGCAAGAAATCGAACAAGAGTGAAGAATTTGGGGCAAAAAAGTCGAAAAAGCCAAGTCACGCTCGTGAAGTTGGAGGTCACGGCCGTGAAAATTGAAGCAAACCAAAGGAATCACGAGAAATCCATTTCACGACCGTGAAACCCATCTCACGGTCGTGAAACAAGTTTCACGGTCGTGAAAGTCATTTCACGGTCGTGAAACTGTGACAAGGAACGCAGTAGCCTAGCAAAATTAAGTCACGCTCGTGACTGCCATCTCACGGTCGTGACTGATGTTTCATGGTCGTGACTCTACATTTCACGCTCGTGACTGATGCTTCACGCCCGTGACCGATATTTCACAGCCGTGAGATGCTAAAACCGTGATTCTTCTTCCTTTTCTTATCTTCTTTCTTATCTCTTCCTCATCTTCCTCATTCAAAACACAAACACAATCCCACAAACCCTTATCTCACTAAAAAAACTCAAAACTCCCTCAAAACTTCACCAAATCACCTCAAATCTTCCCCAAATTGCTACAAAAACACTTCTGCTTCAATTATAAACACATAAGGAGCCATTCTTTAGCCTTACAAACACCAAAAAACTCAAAAATATCGATTTTCAAACCTAGGGTTTGAAAAATCCGAATTTGGGGATCTCTTCTTTGGGTTAGTTTTTAAGCTTTCTACTTCAATAGAAAGTGGTTTTGGGGTCAATTGAAGGTTTTTCAAGTGTTTTTAATCGTTTTTAGAAACTTTTTAGCAATTTTTTTTTTTTGGGTGAAAAGCTTGTGTTAGAACAAAAATGGTAGGACAAGGGAAGGGAAAGGCAGTGGCAGCACGGACTACAAAGAGAAGGAGGGGAAGCGGGTCTAACAACCCGAACCCGGACGAAGATTTGGAAATCGAGCAACTTCCGGGTTTTTCGGAAGTCGTCTTTGAGACGGATGCTCATAGACAAGCCTTTGCAGGGATTCAAGGGCTGGCACTACAAGAATCAGGTCCAGTACCGACCATTTTTAGCGGTCGCAAATAGTGAAAATCGGTCGGTAATACTGCTTACCGACCGTTTTTTCTTCCGTAGCGTCCGAACAAAAGCGGTCGGTAAATGTGGTCGGTAAATGTTACATACCGACCGATTCCAAATCGGTCGAAAACATACCGACCGATTAATCCGTCGCTAAACAGAAAATTTGTCGGTGCCAAAACATATTGACTTGGTCAATATAAAGGCCAAGTGGGTCGGTATTACCCAATTCGGTCGGTAATTACCGACCGACGGTCGGTCGGTATCCCCCTTTTTTCGGTCGGTGCCATGTTTTGTCAAATAATAATCAGAATGTTTTTGGACGGCAATCGGTCGTATATAATATAGGTCGGTCGGTAATCCTCTTGTCGGTCGGTATCCAATGTGAACGATTTGGGTGATTTTGCTTCTTATTCTCCTCCATTTGCTATATTTCCTGCAAATATTTCAAAATATATACAAATGCATTCGTACACAATTTTTTGAAAACCAGAAACCGTCTTTCAAATTAGAAAATTTTCAACAAACTACTAAAGTTTACATTACAAGTCTTACAAACTAATAAAGTTTACATTACAAACTACTAAAGTTTCAACAAACCAAGATAACCATAACGCTACATGTCTTACATCTACCGTAACCATGTCTTATATAACAAACTACTAAAGTTTACATTACAAGTAACCATGTCTTACACAACCAACTACCTTACACTTAAAACCATTTCCGCCTCCACCGGAGTTATCGTTATTTGGTTTATAAGGGAAATCAAATGTGTTATTGTTGCATCGGTATTGGGTTTGGGATTCAAATAGTTTGGCTAAGGCCTCAATTTGGCGCCTTGTTTCTTCCCGTTCACGCGTACTAGCGGCTTGACTTGCCGTGATTTGTTGCCTTAGTTCTTCTTGAGTTTTCATGTAAAGTTCTTCCCTCTTCCGAGAATCTTCTTCCCTTTGTTGCATCTCCTCTCTATACTTCGTAAACTCTTCGGCTTCCCTCTGACGTGCTTCAATTGATTGAGTTAGAACACCCGGGATATATTATTGGGAGGCGGAAGAATTACCCGTCGACGATGATGACGCCGTGGGAGTGTAATATAGTGAGGCGGCGGTCCCTAAACCAAAGACTTGGCCCTTCTTGTATCCATCCACCCGAATCGAACCAAACCTTGTTAGCGTCAATCGGAACTCCTTGCTCCGTAAGCTCAGCTATCATCCTTAGAAAATTTTGCTACATTGTCAAAAAAGAAAGTTGTAAATAACTCATTTATCATCCTTAGAAAGTAAAAAGCGTCTATCGGAAGACCTAACAAAAATGTAAAAATGAAATTTCGAATGTAGTAATACTTATATATCTCGCTCGGGCATTTGGATGACTCCATTGCTCCTCATCGGAAGACCTACCGTCTTTCTTTGCCACGACGTCATACGTCCTTTAGGCTTGACGGAGCAAATGCAGAATTTTTTTGCGACTACAGGTATGACTACTTTATACTCTATGCATGAGCTCTCCTACCAGAGTCTCACGCTGGAATTTTTGAGTAGTTTGAATAGTTGCTTGAATGCTGAAAATAAACCTTGTTTTTGTTTCCGTCTTGCCAATACTTCACGTGTCGTCCCCATGGATGAATTTGCTGCCATATTAGGGTTAGAATTCCCTTCTAGAAGGGATTCTGAGGAGCCTAAGGGATACAATTTAAGCCCGCTTTGGGAGGCCTTGACTGGGAGGGTTTTGACCGATTTTTGGAGGAACTCGGCCCTCTTAATCCACCACCCTGTGCCCAGTTTTTGGCACATGTTAGTGTCAGGTACCTTTCTCTGTCGGCAAGAGCCGAACAACCTAACCCAACTTGACCTGACCCTCTTAGAGTCGCACATGAATGTGCAAGGGTCGAGGGAGACCTTCACCTTTCCCCTTATGAATGAAATTTTTAGGAGGTGGAGGAAGTTGGGAAGGACCACCGTAGCGCGTAAACAGACGGTGGTCATGGGGGGTTTGGTAACATTTCTGGCTAAGCACTTTGACCCTGACTTTAATAGTGATGGGGAGTACGAGGCTTTATCCGGGGGGACACTTCTAGACGAGACTTCCCTAATCCACTCAAATTGTATTAGGCTTGACCGGGCAAAGGGTTTTCTTTGGGTGATCAAGGATGCCACACCCTTTTACCTACCTTGTCATAGACTCCCGCTTTTCGCGCCTAGGACCAACTTAGTTTATAGGCGGCCTAGCTACCTGCTACCGGTAACGATGGCAGGTGCTAGGGCCTCTTCTAGTGGCGCTAGGGAGGAGGGAGAGTCTCCCCAGCAACCTCGACCCCGACCCACATCTATACCGAGTCATAGTGCACCCCAAGTAACATTGCCTGTTCCCCCTTTTCCCCTACCACATTTGCATGCACCTTACCCCCCACCCAGTTATGTGAATATTCCCCCCTACCCCTTTGAGTACTGGGGGTATGTTCACTCCGACCCTACCATCTCTCCCCAGGGCGACTACCTGACCGGTCTCATGCAGAACATGCATTTGAACATGCATGAAGACCGGGTGAATAACTATTATGCCTCCTACCCCAACTACTATTTGCTGGCTAACCAAGGGTACATTGACCCGAATGGTTTTTTTGCCAGGCTGGGCACAACGTGATGTGTTGTTCCCCAATCTTGGAAACCAGGGAGGGGTTGGCGGCATGGAGACCGGGGGAGACCAAGGGAACCGAGAAGAGGGTGGTGGTAGTGGGGGGCGGGATGAGGATGAGGATGAGGATGAGGATGAGGATGAGATGGAGACCTTTTGAGGAGGTTTTTTGTTTTTGTTTGATAATTGGAAGAGTCAAAGTGGTGTCTAGGTGGCTTGTTTAGCATCTACCCCCTCCCCTCTAGTGTGTGTCTCCTTCTCTCCTCTCTTTGATTGATTGAATTGCTTCTTTAACATGTATTTTTTTTGTGTTGTGTTGGTTGGCCTCGGTAACATTGGAGGCGGGTGTCCATCCCATCGGACACCAATCTTTTGCTCCTTCTTGAAAAATCCAAATTGACAAACAACCTTTGCATTAAGCTATTCTCATGCATCACGTAGTTGCATTTTTAGGTGCCATTTTTAGACTTTCCCGTGGTTGGTACCCCCATGAGGGGCATTGCATTTATGCACATTACTGCCGCGACGAGACTCTGATATGGCACACTTAGTTTTTTTTTATCTGGACTTTCTTGTGGGAGGTACCCCCATGAGGGGCATTGCATTTATGCACCTTACCACCGCAACGAGACTCTAGATTAGCATATAGCTTAGCTTGCATCTACTTAAATCATGCACTTTGTATTATATCATTTTGCATTTAGTTTTAGGAATATTGATTAGTTCATGCATTTCATATAGAATTAGTTCATTTGCATAACTAACCCTCTTGTATATATTGTTTATATTGTCAATACTTCTCAAAAATCAAAAACCCAAAAAACCAAAAACAAGTTTTTATTTTTCAAAATATTTAAAAACCCAAAAAACATGTTCTTTTCCTTTTAGAAAATCATTCAAAAATCCAAAAACATGTATTTCTTTACTTTCAATAATCCTATTTCACACATTGAGGACAATGTTTGTTCCAATGTGGGGGATGGGAAACTATTTTCATAGTTTGAAAAATTTGAAAAAAATCCAAAAACATGTTTTATTTTGCATTTAAAATCATTCAAAAATCCAAAAAAATTGAAAAAGTTTGAAAAAGTTTGAAAAATCCTAAAAATTAGCTTGTTTATATCTTACTTTGTATATATTTGCATTGCTTTTTCTTCTAACCTCCATACATAGGTCCGCTACACATCGCTTAAGAGACTTATAGAAGGGATTAAGAAGACCGCCATGGTATGATCGTTCTTATTCCTTCCCCTTCTTTCTTTCTTTGTTATGTGCTTTGTACTCTCATTCCCTTGGCTACCTCCACGTTCGTAAGGCTGGAATGTCGGAACGGGGAGGTATCCTACTGCTTAATTGCATGTGTTAGTGGGCATACGACTGACGTTGTTGGGAGGCGAACGCTTTGCGTTGATCGACCCGGCCCGTCAAATGGTGTGTACTTGCGAGGTGTGTTATTTGCATGTAGCGTACCGCTTGTTATGTGGCTCGAGCTCTTTTCCGCCTCTTTCGTGAATTGTTCTACCGAATTTGGGGTACTCGACGTCTTTGTATGACCGAGTCTTGGATGTGGAACGTCTTACCACATGTCGAATCGGAACACGTCTTATTCCGAGAGTCTGGTCAGGTTTAGACTAGGACCGCATTATTATCGTCGTCCTACCGGGAGGAAGTTAGTCTACATATACGAAATGTGATCGTGTATGTGTTCAGGGAAACGTCTTATCCCGTGGATGCCTTTTAATCATACTTGCCATGTACACAGTGCTAGTGCGTTTCATTTACCGTGAGAGAGGTCGTCATTGTATTGTTTTGTGTGGATGGGTGATTACATGATTGATTATTCATGGTCATTCCATGACTTGGCATGGTTTGTTTGTCGAGTCTCAATCTTATCAAACTTATACCGCTAACGGTGAGATGTACGCCCTAGTGAGCGTATTCGGTTGCCTAAGAGTGTCTTCCCCGAGTCTTTTGTATCACAGTATGGATTTCGGGATTTGTATCTATATTCTCTTGCAATTATATATTGGAAGTTGCCTATCTATTCTTATCGTATCTCACATGTATATCTATATATGCATGCTTCTACTTTGGTATTTCCTTCTATGTACGTTGATGTGATATGGCTGGGAGAACCTGGAGTTACTCCCCCCACTGACTGTGCGTTCATGTTTTTCATGATGAACAGGTTGCTTGATTGGATGGCTTTTTGCTTGATATTTTGGGTTCGGGTGTTAGCTAGCGGCGTGTCCCTGGATAAAACACCTCTAGACGATTTTAGCTAGTTGCTAATAACCTTGTGCTTTTGTTAACACTTTGAGAGACTACGTCTCTTGTGGTATTTTTATTTGGTTTGTAATATTTGACACTCCTCGTATTTCTATCTTGCATGTATAAAAGTTTTTAAAATACCGTATTTCCGCTAATTATATCACATGCTTGTATGTTTTATTTCCGCATTCGCGAGGGTTGTCACAATAAGTATGTCTATAAGAATTGAATAAATATTATACCGTTTTTATAAAGAATAAAGTTATTTATTATTTGGTATTATATGACCTAGTTATAGATATCATATATAACTATAGAAGGAAGTCTATTTATAGAATAACTCATTTAGGCGGGAAAAGTTTAGTAAGCTCTTAATCTTTAAGGTTTGGTCAGACATAGAAGCAGGCTGGGTAGGCGAAGTGCGGTGAAGAAGAATGCGGGAGCGGTGAGGCCGGGACAAGGGTAGTCGGAAAAAGGGGAAGCCGAGGTCCGCCGGTGCACGGGTCAACCTGGAGTAAGATCGGACGGAGTGCATTACCATAGGGAGGTGAAGAGAATGGAGTCCGAAGATGAAAATAATTAATTGAATAAAGTACGAAAAAATGACAAGGATAAAATTGTAAATGTCGTATGTGAAAGAGTAAAATCCGTATGTGAAAAAGCACGTCCCTTGTTTTTTTACAAGTAATTTGTAATTAATACACATTACCATTCTTCATTGTTTATTCCCCAATCCCCATCGTATATTTGTCCCGGCCTTTATTATTCTCTTTTTCAGACTCATTAAGCAACGGTTATAGCAAAATATCCAAATTACCCTTTACTACCTAATATATTACTAACAAATAAGATTTCCCTTTCTCTAAATTCCTAGAACCGTTATTTCCCAATTGATTATTAAAATCTCTATATCCTTAAATCCCAAATCATCTGATCAATTTTTCACAATCAATAATAACCCAAAGCCAACCCTAGGGCTCAATTTTCGATAGTTGTTAAAGTCGTCACCGAAGAGAAAAACAATTAGACAAAAGTGGGGAGTGTATATTAATTCATTGTCTCAATAAAAAATAAACTATTGTTGAAAATGGGACTGTGACGAGCGTTGTGACGTAGATATGTTTATGCCAAAAAATGGCGAATCTAATACATGGCAAGGTATCCTTGATAACCTTCACATGATCCACGAAGGAGGGCGTGTTGGAGCAAGTGTCCTCCACAGTTAGTGCAATAACATAAATAAATCTCTGTAGGTTCACAGGGTATACTTTGTATAATAATCAGTTGATTAACGTTTATCAATAACGGTTGGCTCGCTAGAAGTTTGACGTTATTGTCATTTTATTATGGCGGTGATCAACTGGTCCCTATAAGTCACACCTATAGGATGTGTCTGAGAGATGTGATTATATGAATAATATAGTCATATTGATGCCTTATACGACTAAAAGGTTAGTCGATGTATTTGACTAAAAGGTTAGTCAAAAATGATGATGATAGACGGATTAAACTGTTAATTCGTAAATTGAATATAAACTGTTATATTTAATTAATGTAAATAATGTTAGCTTAAACGAACTAATCAGTTAATTCGTGATTAAATATAAACCGTTATATTTAATTAAGCAAATGTATTACTCGTAATAATTATTGTAAATATTGTCAGACATGTATTAATAAATCGACTGCAAAAGGTTGAGTGGACTTATTAATAAGATGACCATATTAGTGACGATAATTATAATAATACAATGGATGTTATTTACTAGGTGTGACCGAAAAATATGAAGCAATAAATGGATATATCTGCTCGGTCCAAATGGTTTTGGAAAGGATCCTAATTGCAATTTCTTATTTTAGGAAAACCTAGCTAGTATGATTAGAAGGGAATAAAAACAAAAATACCTAGGTTTTTGGAGGGTGTGTGACGGCACAAACACAAAACACTAGGGTGATTTTTCTCTCAATTGTTCTCTCTAGATCTATCATCAAACCTCACATAAAATTAGCGGTAATTTTGTATAATCGTTCTAGCACGATTAAGGCATATCAAGGAGCATCTTGGGTGCAACTAGTACGAGATATCATACCTTTGATATTGTTCTTAGGACAATTTGCAATGACCAAAGGTTGATTTTTATCTCTTATTCATATTGTTATTTTCATATATGACTCGTTATTTAGTATCTTATAATTTTGTTATAATCCTGAAATTTAGAGGAGAAATATACGGATATTTTCCTACAAGTGGTATCATAGCATAAGGCTACAAAATTATATTTTATGAATTTCATATTATGGATTTTGCATCTTGTTTTGCGTCGAAAAAAATTTTTACACGGACTGTTTTTTTCGTGTGTGCCGTGTGGTTTCAATTTTTTTATTTGGTTGTTCTTGTTCCATTTGATTTTTCATATTGGTGTTTTAATCGGTTAGAATAATCATATGAAAAATTTGTAGATGTTTGATTTAATAAAGATTAAATTAACACGTAAATGAATTCGTTTTGTTGATGAGATTAAAAAAAAAATTTTGCTATATAGTTTTTAGCATACACGGTTGATCTTGTTTCATTAATTAATATGCTAATCTTTTTCTAATAGCAACCATAAACGATTTCTATTCATCTAAGTTTTTTTTTGTGTTAATTGAACCGAAAAAAAAAACCCGTACCAAAAAAAAAAAAAAAATTTTGCTGCTGTTTTGTGCGGCTGGTGCTGTTGTTTTCGAGAAAAAAAAAATTTTTGTTTTTCCTGGCTGTGAACAGTACCCGTACCGAAAAAAAAAATAATAAAATTTTTTTTTTCGTTTGTTGTGAATCGGTTCGCAATTATATGATACCTAATTATTTTAAAGCGGTTTAAAATAATGTTAAAGTTGGATTTGTTTGATACGAATTTTGTGACTTATTACGGAATAATCACATGATTTAATCAGTTTAAAAGGTGGTTTGGATAAATTACTCTACATAATTACGGAATTATGTCTTGAATGAATAATTTATTTAGTTGATGCATTTTATTTATGTTGTTTGAATGAATGAATGATTTTATTTACGTATTTTTGCAATTGGTTTAAAATATAATACCTAGTGTGGCCTTAGTTAATCATGTTTTCGTAATGATGGAAACATGGTTTGGATGTATTTTTGAGATGTCGTATCTTTTTATCCTTTTAATTATGTTTTGGGAATTAGAATGTAAATAGGTTTACTTTTGTAATTTTTGAAATGTAATTTTAAGAAGACAAGAGACGGAGATCGGATGCTCACTCCCGCTACATGGACCAAGATGGAACATCAAGTCAAGCTTCTCGGGTCCATAAGGATGGATTCCAAACTTGTATTTACTGTTCATTTTGGTAGATAGGCCACACTAGGACCGTTGTAATAGTTTACGTATTTTCTCGCTTTCGTTCTCTTTCACATAATAGATAATTGCATCATATTCCGCCTAAACCAAACCACCGAAAAATGCATGAAAAATGATTCATATAGTTTGAATATTTAATCATGGACATACAGATGTCACTCGCTTTTAGGGCCATCACCTTAGTTTAAATCATTCTCGAGTTGCTAGACATTCGTTCACTTAAAATAAATTAAAGTTAAGTTGATGGGACCTTCCCCTATAACTAAAATTGAGACTAGTCTTTATAGGGAAAACTAATATGAACCCCTTCTTCGTCGGAAGTCATAATATGACCCCTTCTACGTTGGGTAAGTAGTGAGTGTTGACCTATTTTTATCTCAACATTATAGTACGAGTAATATCTCGTGATTATGATGGACTAAAGATAGAATTTACAGAATTTTATCGACCAGGAATTCTAAAAGTAGAATTAGCCAAGAGGTTGGCTTATCAATTTACAGAAATTGAGTCTTGGGATCATTTATATAATTCTTGAGGGAGGTCAATTGTATAAATGCCCGAGTCATCGCATTAAACAGTTTTTCATTAGACTCAAAATTAAAACGATGAATACTTATCATATTTATTTTCTTTTTCACAGTTTTTGAATTCGTTATATACAGATATAACTGCTAATAACAAATGGTTGGCCATACTGATGACCCAATGCCAAGTGCCACGCTCGGAAGTGAGTCCTGGCTTAATATTTTCATGGACAATATGAATCAGTCAACGCGACTGAAGAATAACGGGTCCAACTTTGCGGACTAGGAGGCGGCATTACGGAATGCTGCCATTGCTGACGGTAAGCTCAAGTACTTGACTGAGCCACTACCGCCCAACCCAGGCCCCAATGTAGGAGCCAATGAATCACTTGCTTATAGTGATTTCATGATGGAGGCGGGTGCGATAAAGAACGTACTCA
>JAIUZE010016919.1:0-52867 GCA_022085475.1 Heliosperma pusillum
CACCTATAGGATGAAACCCAAATAGTAGAACTAATTATTTGTATATGATACAGTTAATTAGCACATTACATATATTTGATATGTACGTTTAGTTACGAGAGTTATTTATTGGAAATTGAGTTAGGAACTCATTCCACTTAAGTTTATTAGTCAATTATACGATAACTGACTGAATAAATTTTACGTCTTATTTTAATACGATTAAATAAGATTTAATTTAATGATTATCGTTAATTCATTAAATTAGTTGAGGTTATGCATATATTTTGAGGTAGAGGTAATTAGTTAATTATATTTACAAGGAGTTGTAAAATAAATTAACTGGGCATTGTGGACCCATTATATATTGATATAATGGTAAAATATCACTTAAAAGTTAAGTATATATTGTTTATTAGTTTGAGTCATATAATTGTTATATGATCAAATTAACACCTAATTATGCAAGATAATTAAGCATATGATTAATAAGTATTTGTGGGACAAATATCAAAAATCAAAATGGTCCATATAAGACCATGTGGACCGGTTTTAGCTAGTAGAAAAACAATCATGTTTATTCTATACTAAATCCACACTCCACCTTATGTTATGACATGTATGACACATGATCATGATTAATATACAATCCCATACACTACCATTATGCATGTGAATAAAAATAAGAAGAAAATCACCCATTTTTGGGGCTTGAGTGTGCGGGCCATAGTGCCTTAAAATGGGCACTTGTTGTTCATTTTGATACACTTGATTTTCATGCTTATTTTCTTCTTCTTTCTAAAAACCTCCAACATCTCTCTAAACTCACATGCAAACTAATATTCATGTCATATTACTAGTGTAGTGATACCATAATATTAGTAGTATTAATTCTTACTTATTATCTAGTTAATAATAAGCTTAGATTATTTGGGTTTAGTCTTGGGTGCAACTAGAAGAAGACCTTCTACTTTGGAGGTTGTTTCATGGAGGATCATCCATTAATTTCATGCTCAAGAACAATAAGAAGGAGTTCTTATTGTGCCCATATTGAACCGAAAATACCCCATGTAAGGATGTTTTCGTCTTATCTTTTCTTTTATGCTTTTATATTTGCATGCATGATAACTAGATCCTAAATCATTAAGTTAATGTAATTTAATGAACTAATTAGAGGAGTCTAATTAGAGGTCTAGGACTTACAATTAGAGTGTATCATGTTTCACTGGATGGATTTGTTGCCAATGAGGATGAAATTTGGGATTTTGGGTGGACAAGGATTTTTGGTTGAGTGTTATGCGGTCGAGATAGTGCGAGAGTTCAGAAGGATGTTATGAGTAATCGTGGTAAGGGATTGATCTGATGTTTTGTGTTCAGGATTTCGGGTAGATTATAAGGGAGGTGAGGAACGGTTGGTGTTTGGGATTTCGGTATATCGGGCGGTGTGGTGTTAGAGTATCAAGCGAATTTCAGTAAGACGGGATGATGACAATAAAGGAAGTAGATAAAAGTTTAATGGCGTAGCAGCTTTTTGAGAAGTGTTGGAGGCTTGAAATTAAATCTTGGGTCGGTGATTAAGTGTGGAAAATATGGGTTGTTTTAGAACTGAGATTCACTCTGCGTAGATTGAGTGAACGCAGAAAGCCTTCCACTGGCAGCATAGTCCAATACAGGGGCTAGTGTGTTAGCCCCGGGTTCGGTAAACTGGTCCCGCATTTGGCCTACGCCGCGCCTTTGGTCTTGTGCTAGCCTCCTAAAAGGCCCAAGTAGCAAATCTCTCGTCCTTAATGTATCATGCTCTCTTCCTTCTATCTAAGTGCTTCTTTATCATCTAACTTCTTTTCCCCTTGGAAATTACTCTTGTTACTTTCCTCCTCCTTATCAATTTGCACCCTCAACTTCCTTATGTGACCTTTTGTGGACACCATACCCTTTTGTTTGTGGTATATTGTACTTGGTCGGAAGAATTTTGAACTTTGCGGGATGTTAGTGTTGGTTAGAATGAATTTGGGATTTGAGGTAAATGGTGTAGATTAAGTTCACCCTATATCGATGATTGGTTGTATCTCTGAGGAAAGGTAGTTAGATAAGTTTGATGATTTTAATGCTTGATGCTTGCCATGACTAATGTGTGGATAGTTCATGGTATTTGATGGTGTAAGGTTTAATGAGTTGGCTAGGACTTCTTAACCCATTAGTGATTTAATCTTTTGAACTTAGGAGTTTAGTAATATTAGAGTGTCTTGAGGATCATACCTTTGGGTATATGCTTGGTGGAAAAATACTTAGCTATAATCATTGGATTTAAAAATATGATCTTATATCATGGTATCGGAGACTTGGTTAAGGTAGTAAGTCGTCATGATAGATTAAACCATGTTACTTAAGGATTATGGATATGAGTGGAATCTGATTAGATTGACTATGACGGTGATGCCTTAAGATGTTGATGATGACGTTTTGTTCGGTGTTCTACCTTGTGAGCCATAGGAGTTGAAAAGAGATTAGTATGAAGAATTCCTTGTTAGTCCTTCGATTTTGAAACCTTTGAGAATATGTCAAATTTTGGAGTTGAGAGAATGTTACTATGGTTGAGTTGCAATTCCGCAATTGGGAATCCGTGTTAAATGAAAGGATGGATGAATTGGGTTGTAATCGATTTGTTAAATCTAGGTGTACCTTACTTTGATAATTTGTGGTACAAGGGTCCCTTGTAAGAGACATTTGTTATTGGGATGAGTTGCTTTGCTATCACCCTAAGTCTGAAAAGAGAAATTTTGTGGATTAAACCTTAAACCTTTACTCGTGCCATTGTCCCTTTTCATTTCCATTCTTGAATGTTTTTGTCAAGATTGATCTTTAAGAAATCGCATGCCTGTACCTTCTTTCTTACTCGGATATCTTCATAACTCTATTATATGCTTTGTCTCTTGCTTATAAGCTCGTTATTTTTAGCGTTCCTTGTATCATGTTCGTCTTCCCTATTCTCTTGTGAGGTAGTTTTCTTATTAGCTAATGTAAGGAGTTAGTAGGCGTGTTTTAAAGATGTTTCAAATATGGTACCTACCCACCCTATTAAGCTAGTTTCATGTTTAGTTGATTATAAGGAATTGAGGATAAACTTAGGTTGAACCTCTCTTGGTGGTTTTAGACTTTGAAACTTAATGTTGCAATATCATTTTGAGGATCAAACTGAGCGTAATGATAGCTTGTTGTTGGTAAGGATTATAGTGATTGCTTTAAAGGTTATTTGGGAATTTATTGTCTTTAAATGTCGGACCCTGTCAGGAATGTTTACTTTGTGGAATTTGGAGTGAGTGACCAAACTTGAGGAATATTTTCATAAGCGAAGACAGTCGCATTTTAAGTTTTATTGAATCAAATGATTTGATTAATTGACGTAGCGCCATGTGTTTGGCAATATGTATGATTTGGAATTGGTACTCATTCTTTGCTTGAGGCATTGTGAATTGACTTTCGAGGATGAGAAGGTTCGTTGTAAATTTAGGATAATGAGTTTGAAGTAAATTGAATGAAGGGAGTTTCATGGTAAGTCTCCTTTACCTTGTGGTTGTTAGCGAACATGTTTCCCTAGATATTATTATTTTGTTGGTGGTTTCTCATAATAGTTTTGATGAAACTAAGAAGATTAGAATACGTAATGAATCTTTCATGTGGATTGTTAGTTGTGGAGTCTACCGTGTCGATGGACTTTAGTAGATACTAATTGGATTTGAAAAATTAGGTTAGTGGCTTGAAGTCTCGTGATTATGAAATATTTTGTAGGAATCTAATGATTGAAAATGTTGAGTTGTAAATTGGGTAAATTGCATTCTCTTGAGGACTGGTTTATTCGTGAAGTTGGTGATGTCGAGTTGCGAGCGACCTTTGAATTATCTTGGATGAGAGATAGATTTGGATTTCATCCCTTCCTTTTCCCTCGAATTGACCCTTGTTCAAGTTGCTACTCTTCAATCCTTCCCTTTTTTTTTGGTCCATTTTGCTCATTGGACGTACCTCTTAGTATCGTGATTTGTGATTTTGACGTTCGAGTCGCTCTATGTTCGTGTAATATCTCCTTATTTTGATTTTATCTCTGAGGAAACCTTAAAATTTCCATATTGTATTCCTAATTTAACTTTTCAAATAAGTCTAAAGATGGATTTTGTACCCTCTTTTTGGAGAAAATATATTTCTTTCGCTTTTATATTTGGATTTTGCGCTTGGTTGGATGTTTGGACTTGTTATTGGAGACGTCTGGTAGGTAGTCCTGCCCTTACTAACGCTTGTTTGATTTTCGATTTCACTATTTCGACATTGATTTGATCTGGATAATTAGAGTTCTCGTTCGCGACGGGCACTCTTGTGATCCGTAAATAAAGTTTCGCACTTGTAAAAAATCTCCTTCAACCGTTTTCGAGAAGAACCTCGTTTCATAAATGTTTCCCTTGTAAAAGCTTTTGTGTAAAATTTGAAAACCGATTCTTGTCTTTGACACTTTTGTTTTCTACTCTCATGTTTCGAGGACAAAACTTTTTAAAAGGTGGGGTGATTGTAACACCCGCAAATGTACCCTATTTTATTTTAAATAATATTATATTATTATGAATTATCGTAATTTTAGAATTAGTTTATAACTTAATTTCCAGTGTCTAATTTAGCAAATCCGAGTTCGTATTCGGACTCTACTCGGAATTCCGTGTGGGTTGCGCCTTAAGCCGAATTTTGGGCTTTTTCCGCACATTTTTCCACTCGCCTTATATACTCATTTTTCCACTCATCCTCTTCACTCACCTCTTCTTCCTCATACAAACCACCAAAACCCTAACCACCATTTTCTTTATCAACTCAAGCTTCTCATAACTCATCCATTCCTCACTCAAATCACTTGATTTTCATCATAATCTTCCTCTCTTATCGTTCTCTACCTTGTGTGGTAATAAAATTACCGTCTTTCTCATTTTCAATTTTTCCGTCTTTCTCAAAGGTGAATTATATTCATCTTTTGTCGTCTTTGTATAGGTGGAAACCTTCAAGACCCCGATAAGGATTACTACCTAGTGGAGGAAGACTTAGAAATTGATTGAAGACGCACAAAGGTAACGGTGAAGGGTTACTCGATATCAATATGTATTTTATGTGTTAATTGTTGTATTTACTAGTGAAAGATTAATTCTTTGTGTTGATTTCACATGAATAAGTGTTTATTACTCATTTATATGTTTAATCCATCTCATATGCTTATTTTATGTTAATCTTATGCAAGGTTACATATATGTTGTTGGTTTCAATCACTCATTGTTGTTAAACTTGTGTGTGGATCTATTTTAGGGAAGCCATGGTTGAGTTTAGAACAAAAAAAGAGATGTCTCGACCCAAGTCACGGGCGTGACCTATATGTCACGAGCGTGAAAACAAAGGCAGACCCAATACCCTTGCGTAACAGACCTTTCACGGGCGTGACATGAAAGTCACGGTCGTGAAACTCATGTCACGAGCGTGACATACAAGTCACGGTCGTGACGACCGCAGTTTTCCTGTACCGACCCATTTTCGTAAAATGGTCATATCTCGTTCGTTACTTTCTAGTTTTGGGCTTGTGACCTACCTTTGGAATCGTAAGAGGATAATCTATCTCCTCCATTTGAAATTTCGGAATTTTCATCTCTAGAACTCTAGTTATGACCGTTTGAAGTGGACCCTTGTTTTAATAGTTTCCAAACTTGTTGTTTTGAGATGAGATTTATGTTTCTTATTCATTATACTTCTTAAACTTGGTCTAATGCTTATGTAATCACGTATTGTCTCATGTTTATCATTGTTACATTTATGTAATGCTTATATCACATGTTTTGTGACGGTTTCTGATATGTTCCTCTTTGAGTCGGTTTTACCTATGTTTTGATTTGAGCACTAATCGTGAAGTGCTATAAACTCTCATTCCCCGGCTATACCTTGTTGCTCGTTATACTGGAATGTCGGAACAAGGAGATGTATCCCTAATGCTTGTATGCATGTTTTAGTAGAGATATGACGACGTTGTTGGGAGGCGAACGCTATGCATTGATCGACCCGGCTGTCAAATGTCGTATCTTTGCAAGGTGGTGTCATTTCATGTAGCGTACCGCTTGATTATGATGCTTGTGCTCTTTCCGCCTCTTTCGTGAAGGTTGACCGAATTTGGGGTACTCGGCTTCTGTGTTTGACCGAGTCTTGGATGCGAAATGTGTATCGCATGTCGAATTGGAACATGTTTATTCCGAGAGTCTGGCCAGGTTTAGACTAGGACCGGATTATTATCGTCGTCCTGCCAGGAGGAAATGAGCTGAGTCTACATATACGAAATGTTTATCGTGTATGGTTCAGGGAAATGTTTATCCCGTGGACGTGTATTGGTCATACTTGTTATGTACATGGTGCTAGTGCGTGTCATTAACCGTGAGAGATTATGTTACCATATTCGTATGTTTGGATGGATGGTTATATATTGATTATTTGTGCCGTTGGATGACTTGGCGTGGTTTATATGTCGAATCTCTATCTTATCAAGTATATGCCACTAACGGTGACATGCAAGCCCTAGTGAGTATATGGTTGCCTAAGGGTGTCTTCCCCGAGTTTTTCTATAATCCGATGCTTACCGTTTTATACTTCATGCACCTATATCTATATATATTGAAATGCTTATTTATACTTCTCGTAATTCACATGTATATATATATGTATGCTTCTACTTGTTTATTACCGTTTAAGTATGTTATTTGTGATATGGCTGGGAGAACCAGGAGTTACTCCCCACTGACTGTGGCGTTCATGTTTTCATGGATGAACAAGTTGCTTGGATGAATTTTGCTTGTTTTTGGGTTCGGGTGTGAGCTAGCGAGCGTTGGACTCGACGATTCACCCATATACGTTTTTAGCTAGTTTGCTAAACAACTTTTATGTTCGATAACATTTTGAGAGAATACGTCTCTTTGTAGTATGTTATACTTTAGTTTGTAATTATTTGACATTCCTCGTACTTTTCTTTTGGCATGTAAAATGTTTCAAAAATATCGTATCTTCCTCTATATAAATTGCATGCTTGTTATCTTTTATTTTCGCTATCGCGAGGGTTTTCACAGGTTTGGTCCGAGTTGATATGTGATTGGTAGATTCCTTGTGTTTGGGATGTTGGGAGTTTGAATAGAGGTCATAGAGTTTGGTTGTTGTGTATGTTGTGTTTTGAGGTAAGAGTATAAGTTGTGAACTTCGAGGACGAAGTTCGTTCTTAAGGAGGGATGACTGTAATACTCCGTATTATGAGCACTAGGCACTCGGTCGAGTAAGGTCTACTCGACCGAGTGGTCTGTGCACTCGGCCGATTGGAGGGTATTCGGCCGAGTAGGTTGGTCTTTCAGTGGAATAGTGTTCTGTTCTGGGGCACTCCGCTAAGTGTGGAAAGTACTCGACAGAGTACTTATTGTACTCGACAGAGTATGCCGGTCATGGAGGTTATTTCGGACGGTTTGATTAAGTTTTTATTAAGAAAAATTGAGAGATAATTTCACTTTACGTTATTCTCAAAACCCTAAAACTCTCTCAAACGGCTTAAGACAACCTTAATCATTTTGTGCCGGATCAGATATGTCCTTGCTTCGTTGATTGTTTAGGTAAGTAATCCTACTATATGATTTTGTATGAATAAGTGTAATGCACTGAACCCTTGGGGGGGGGAGATGAGTAGTATTAATTGTATAATCCTTGTATGATTAGGAGGAGATTTTGTAGAAGAGGATTTTTGAGTTGATTACTTTCCTCTTCCAGAACTTGCGAATAAGGTAGGGTTTCTCTACTCATTACTGTTTATGCTGATTAATGCGATAAGATGTATTGTATATGTTATTTGATTGATTGATGATGATGGTGATGCAGTTCGAGATTGGAGTTTGGGTTGTTACTATGGTTACTATGTTGGTCAGCCATCGAGAGATGGTTTCACACCCTGAGTTCGCCTCTCGTAGCTCTCCCGCTATGAGGGGGATGTGCACATTAATGTTCCGGGTACTCTCGCTACGATGAGAGGGGATTTTGACGCCTATGGATGCGGTCTAGGGTCAATTGGGGGTTTTGCAGGTTAGGGATGGTAACCTAATGCTGCCGAGGTAACCGCTGCGGTGGCCCTCCGGTTTCTTTTTCTCTATTTCTTGTCTTGTGCATTGGTCGGCATATATTGTTACTTACCCCGTTAATGTTTTCCAAACTGTTGTGATCCATTGGTGAATGATGAGCAGGTGATTGGCATGTAATAAGTAGAGTTGCGCTGGGATGAGGATGGGATCACTTGATTCATAGCTTCCGCCGAGTTTGTTAGAGTCATAGATATTATAACTCTTTCAGTATTATGTTGATTTGGGTTATTGCTAGAGACGGTATGCCGTCTGTTTTGAGACTATGTAAAGGAGTTTAACTATTGATTTAATAAAGTATTGTTTCTTTATTGTGAGCTTTGATATGTACTACCTCGGGCAACCGAGATGGTATCGTCTCCATGTGCTAAGGAGGACTTGTAAGGCTCTTTGATATATGGGGGTGTTACGGTATTAGTGTAATTTATAGGGAAAGTGATCTGTTGCATTTATTTAAGTTATATTTTGTATAAAAGCTTTTTTAACTTAAGTTTCAGTTTTTATGATTTAGATGTTAATATTGTGGATTGATAATGTTGTTACTAGGTGAATTAGGGTTATCATTTATGTTTGACAAAAAATTAGTATTGTGCAATTCTAGTTCTATACGGCACGTTGACGTCAAGTTAGAAATAAAAGTGGCTCCATTAGACACATAAGTACACTCAAGGCAGAGGAGACCAAGGTCGAGGAGGACGTTGATTCATTAGAGAAGACGACTAATTACTCCATCACTTATATTGAGGATAGAGAGATTATACTTGATCCGAGACATCTCTTGTAAGATAATTAATAAATTTTGTTATTTTATAATATTCACTTTGTTTAATATAAATACGTACTTAACATGTAATTTTTGTTTAAAACAAATATTGTCATACGGGGTTGAACTCTTAGTACAAATCAGAAGATTGTCGGAGGCTTTACTTGTTGGTCTATGGCCATTGGCCACGGCTGAACAAAAAGAGGAGTGGTTCAATATCTTTCGAGTATGTTTTTTGTATATGTTTTGGCTAACACTCCTATTTAACTAGAAGTCTTTGCTAGACCTTCTAAGTTAAATAAGGGGAATGGTAATGTCACTACGTTTTTTGTTAATGCCACAACTGAAAGTCCATAGACCTTAATTAGACTCCTCTAATTAGTTGTTAAATTACTTGTTAATTTAGTATTTAATGATCTATGTAACATGCATGCAAATATAAAGACATTTATATAAGAGAAGAAATTTCCTCACATTGATATGGAAAATATAAGGGCACAACAAGAACTCCTTCTTGTTGTTCTTGAGCTAATAATATGGATGAATACAAGTAATCTCCAAAGTAGAAGATCTCCTCTAAGTTGCACCAAGATTAACCCAAATAATCTACCCTTATTATTAACTAGATAATAAGATAGATATTATTCTACTAATATTATGACTATATTACTACACTAGTAATACTTAGTAAATATTAGTGTTTGAGAGTTTTAGTAAGAATATGAGGTTTTGAGAGAAGTAAGAAAACAAAGCACAAAATGAAGTGATCATAAAATGAACACAAATGTTCATTTTATAAGCCATGAGGCCGGACCATGTAGTCCAAATAAGACTCTTATTTTGTTCAATTTGATCACATGCATTAGAGTGGAGTGTTGTAGAAAAGATGATGATTGTTTTATACTTGTTATGTCACTTTCATAATGCTAACTAAAGAGTAACAACAAGAACAAAATCATCACCATTGTAACTACAAGCCAACCGGCCACAATGGCCTTAGTTTGGTCCATTTTGATTTTTGATATTTGTCTTACAAATACTTATTGATCATATGGTTAATTATCTTGTATAATTAAGTGTTAATTTGATCATATAACAATTATATGACTCAATTAAATAAATAATATGTACTTAACATTTTAAGTAATTTTTTACCATTATATCAATATATAATGGGTCCCACAATGCTTAGTTAATTTATTTTACAACTCCTTGTAAATATAATCAACTAATTACCTCTATCTCAAAACCTCAACTAATTTAGTAATTTAACGATTAATTACTAAGTTAAATCTTATTTAATCGTATTAAAATAAGATATAAATTTATTAGTCAATTATCGCATAATTGAAAAATAAGTTTAATCGAATTTGAGTTCTTAACTCAATTTCTAATAATTAACTCTCGTACATATCGAATATATGTAATGTACTAATTAACTGTATCGTATACAAATAATTAGTTACTATTTGGATTTCATCCTTTAGGTGTGACCGAAAGGGATCAGTTGATCACCGCCGTCAAACGACAATAACGTCAAACTCTAGTCAGCCAACCGTTATTGATTTACGTTAATCAACTGACTAATCATATATATAGTCAATAAATATCTCAATTATATTCCTTAATAAGATTTATTATGTGGCGCACTATTGTGGAGGACACCTACTCCAACAACAACAATACAAGGTAAGTCTAAGGGCATGTTACTATTCACCGTTTCACAAACATGAGTGAAATTAGTAATTTTGGAGTAGCATTATTGTGGACCCATCGCGCCGGCTTCTCACGACTTTTGAGTTATATTCGACTAGAGGTTAAAAATGAATCGAATAAAGACTGGTAATCTAAAGTATATTTTAGCTTCGTACCTATTATTGTTAATCGTAATTTAAATTAAAGTGTACCCATTGTATCTTTAATAATGATTCATAGATGTATTATTACAGTGGTACCTTTTTAACCTTAAAAACGTAAAGTGGTCTCTCAATAAATTAAATACTAGGTATATGACACGGTATTACTCGATTATTCATCTTATACACTATCAAGTAGACATTAAATTACTCTGCATTATACAAAAGGTATGCTTCAATAATCATTCAGATTATGAATTATAAACTACTACTTTGAATTTTTATTTGATCTTTTCTTTTGGAAGGATGAATATTCAATAAACATAAAGTAAATGAACTTCCATGTGATCTGTTTTATTGCGTGTGAAGACTTGTGAATGCGATACTTAGACCATTTTGGTTTAGAAAAAATACGATGACGAATTTTATTAAAAAGATGAATACGATACTTACATACGTTAAGCCTACGTTACAAAATTTCGATCAAATTTGAGTAATCCAAATCACACCTGCATATTGATACATATAAACAATGTACTACCATAAAATGGCTCAAATTCTAAATACATAAGAATTTTACAAATATGCATTAACTATTACTTATTTTACTAAAACTACTATGATGGAATCGGTTGGAAACGTACAAACGCATTATTCAGTTATCCGTTTGCTACATGCATAAGTGATTTTACATGCCATTAGCCACCTCGCCTTATTGGTTACCAATAGTAAGAATAGTCCCACATATAAAAAACATATTAGAAACTAAACAACATAACAATTATTCTAGATCATCCAACTAATTACTTCTAAGTAAATAAAAAAATAACAAACAAATTACCTTAGTTAATTCATTTCCTTTCGTTTTGTTCTACTTTCCTTCTTTTCTTCTTATTTTCTCCTACCCTGCAAATATGAGGTTTAACACAAATTGTTAAGGGAACCGAAACAAAGCATAGTAGTATGTTTGCTACCCAAACCTCTCTCTAATTTTTAGAGAGATAAAATCATGTAAAATTAAGAGAACTCTAGAAATAAGTAATGGGTTTCTATTATCTTTTTGTTTTTTTCTTACCCTTATTTCTTCATCTCTTTCTTTAAGAACTCTTCTTCTATGTCTTTTTCCAGAACAATCCAACTTCTTGATTTTCACTTTTAAGATCTAATTTTATTTGCTCTACATTTTAGCCTAGCAGAATTATATTTAGTCACTCATCTTAAGAAATGAAGGTTTAAATCAAGAAGTTAAGAAGTTTTTCATAACTTTATTCGAGTTTATTATCATGCTTGATTTTAGCAGAAAAATAATATCTATTGTGTTTTGAGATTTTGTTTTGCTTAGTTACTTCTCATTTGTAAGAGATCCCTTAAGTTGCTGCTAAGTTGTTAAAGAAGGTAGTGAGACAACCTATGTTCTTATTATTGTTGTTGTTTCTTCGTCTTTTACGGTGTAGTTTTCATATTTTTTGGGGGGATTTTAAAGACTTTTGGTTTCTTTTACAATTCTTCTCTTTGCGCTCGGTTCACCGAATTTCCTTTGGTAATTTGAATGTCTTTGTCTTTCTTTTATGGCTCACATTCGCGAGTATGTTATAGGCTGATTTCGATTAACCTAGTTTCTTTTCCTTATAAAAAACACAAACTTTTAAGGTAATTAAAGATAATCATCGCAGTTAACAATAAAAGCGAAATATATATGCATAATGAGATCTTTCCTTGACTAATCAATATATAACTTTACCGATGCGTACTTCATTTGATAGATGAACTACAACAATCCATAACCAACGTCATCTCGGAGAACTTGAAATCTGAAAGACTATTATCAAAAAGAGGGTGAAACTCAGTTAGTAACTAATAAAAATGAAAAGAACAAAAAATCATATACCTATCTAACAATGTAGATAATATTTTCAGATGATGTTTATGAATGAAGCTTATTGCAATGCTTTTTTTTAAATAAAGGTTAGATATTACTTTGAATTAAAGAAGAAAAAAGTTGTAAATATGGACGTGAGTAAATAAGGTAGATGAAGAAGTAACGGTTTTGAAATATGAATGGATGATAAAATGGTGGCCCGTGTTATTTTTTTTGCATAATTGTATGGATGGTTTAAGTAAATTTTTATCTATGCTAGTATTATGGCACATGTCGTTCATTTGACTACTCAACTTGTCTTTTTATATTATTTATAGATTTTAATACTCCGTAAAGTATATGGTTGTTGGGTAGTGGCCAATTTAATTAATTTAAATAAATGTTGTGATTTTAAAGACATAAATTGTATATTAAATATTTTTTGCAATATTTATAATATTTAAATCATTATTCAAGTGGTGTAATTCAGTCATTATTCAATTGAAGTATCAATCTTGAGAAGTGCCTTGTGAAATTCCTTGCAATTAATTCCTTGCAAATACGTGAGCCCTTAAATTAATGAAATAAAAAGATGTCTTTGAATTGTTGACTTTCAACCCCAGAGCGACATATTAGCTTTGTGATTGTTGCTTTAATAAATAGAGATGGTTGTTCGATTTTATTTACATGTTAAGTTATTTTAAATCGTAAAGTCTCTAATGGGTTGCAAGTTAAGTTTTAAATATATTATTATATATTAGCATTATTCATTTTGGTTGATGTCAAATGGGTTGGAGCATGTCTGAGTTACTCCACACTGATTGTGACTGTTATGTTTATACCATGACATGTACCTGGTTGCTGGGATTTGAGTGTGAGCTAGCGAGTGGTCAATCGAAGCCTACATTTTGTTTGTAGTATTCTTTTGTTTTGTTAAGAATCCCTTTTATTATGTCGGTTTTAATTAGACCTTTGTTTTGATGCAAGTGTTGAGTTGTAGTAGTTACTATACTTAGTAATTGATACTTTGAGACTTACAATTTCAGAAAACTTTTCTCCTCGGGATTATTTATATTAATCCGAGTTTCTATTTTCACATAGTTTTTCATTGTGTATTTATTTTCATTCGAGAGTGTTTCCGCCACTATTTTGCACTAGATATTTTAGGGAATTATAAAGTTTATTCAGCCTCTTAGGTTGTTGGAGCCTTCGATGTAATTGAATTCCTATAAAAACAACCAAAATGTTTATTTTTTTTTGCTAAATTTATCTGAATTTCACGAGGGGATTTAATTCCACGGAATTTCTGATAATCATATAAAGTTGTAATCCAACAATAAACCAAACAATACCCTATTAAAGTAATACAATTTGGGAGATAAAAAGGAGTACTCCTATATAACTTAGTATGTGTTTTGCCTCGTTTTCTTTCCGGAGTGTTTTTCTACTTACTAATCCCAAGCCAACCAAACAATTATTTTTAAGGTAAATAAAACTACTTATTTTAAGCCAAAAAAATCATATTTGAGAACTAGGAGTACAAGCACCAAATTGATGGTTTTAGCTTTTACTTTTACTTTTGAGATTTTTATTAGATATAAATGACAAATCTGTATATTGTAAATATGTTAATAAAATAAAATAAATGCTTATTTATTCATATTTTTCCTTTATGCCTAAATCAAGACCAATCTTGATATACTTTTGAACCAAAAAGTTACATATTCATTTTCTTACGTAAAAAATCTTTTTTTAAAAAAGAAGTTTTGTAAATAACACCTACTATTTTATCAAGAAATAACTTATTAAAAAATCTCATTTTAAAAATTAGGAACAGTTCTTTTGAAGTACAACCCTTTAATTTGTATTATTAGGTTTAGATCGGATTAGAGCTGTATAGAATTTCAAGGATAATAAATTGCTCGTCATTAATTTAAAGGCAACTACGACCATGTTCTTATGAACTGAATAGCCGAATTGAATGCACCTGAATTAAACTTAAATAACCTGAACCAAACTGTGAATTAAATTGATCTAAAGTGGGATAATAAGTGAAGTGACCTAAACTGAATTAATGGGGGGATAATTGAGTAATAGACACGAGGAGAGCTAGCTAAACTTATGAAGTGAAATTAAGTGTAATAAAAGCAGCCTAAATCCTAGGGTTTGAATCCTAAACTAATTACTGGAGCCTTGAAGTTTATTGTTTTACGGTGGTGACTGCTACTACACAGTAGTATAAGAGGGTATTCGAAGAGGTTTGGGGAAACAAAGGCATTTGCGACACGCCTTAGTTACGTCATCTGGTATTTTCTTATCTTCAATTTCCAGTTTTTCTAGTATCCTTATTATGTTGCTTCATTACTTATGTTTTGATTTTTGGCTAACTTGTATTCCTTAGTTATCTTGTTATACATGAAAATGGAAATTCAGGAACATTATATGATAATTAAAAGGGTGATTGATATATACGATGATACTCCTAATTTTATAAGTGGACCCAGAAATTCACCATAAATTGTAGATTGCGGCCTCATTTTTAGACTCAGTGTTAAACCAATAACTGATATGTACCCACACCACTACTTGTCGTTCAAGTATCATATAGGATATAGTCGTAGACTCGTAGGTAGGCTGTGAAGAAATCCAATTGTTTACATGTGAGTGTAATCCCACATTGAGAAAAGAGAGGAGAATTTACCACTTTATAAGGCGATGGGCTACTCCCTCTATTGCCAATTGGTTTTAGAGTGGAACCCCTTGGGTTTATAAGGTGGACTTTCTCTCTCCTCAGTACGGGTTGGACCCAGACCCGATTATAAAATTTAACATAGGCTCGTAACATTGCCTGTTTTATACTAGGATTTGTTATATTATTATGCTTTCACCTTTTTCAATTCTCTATTTAACTTTTTTTTGGGCGGAGAAATAGAGCTTGACGGACAGGAGTGTGGGATAATTGTGACAAACTGTTAATGGGTTTGACAGTAAATTCACCTTTCTCCATTCCAACTTCTATTTCCGTTTCCTTCTCTCACTTTTGACTCCATTTCCCTTCTCTCATATTCCTTCCACTTTGGGTGCCAAAGTGTGTGTACAAAAAAACGTTTTAGGTAACTTGTGTTATAATGATCAGCTGAATAGCTGCTGTCTACTTATGGTTCTGCATTATTGTATCTGTAGGAACTCTTGCCTTTTCTGTGTATAAATTGTATCCCTATGCTTTGAACAAATTTTCGTTGCTTGCTTTTGTTCTGTGGTCTCGGTACTCTCTGTTTGTAAACTTTACGTGATTACCCTGCTCTAGGGTTGGACAAGGAAGCAGCATCATGGAACCATTAATACCGTGGGATGATGATGAAGATTCACATATACATTACAATGGCCATACAAGTGAATGTAATACACCTGTTTGCGATGAAGAAATAGAAGTAACTTATGACAATGATGATGAAATTGGTGGTGTGTGTATCAACGCTATCTTACCTGATGATATCTTAGAGCGAATTCTTGGAAATCTCCCTATTTCCGCAATATTAAAAGCTGTCTGTGTTTGTAAGAAATGGAATGATGTTGTGCATTCTGAGAGATTTTTACACTATTACGTATCTGTTGCATCTCCAAAATCTTGGTACTTTATGTTCACTTCTGAATTCTATCCGTCTGGGCATGTTTATGATCCCATACATCTAAAATGGCACAGATTCGAGATTCCTTTCGTTGAAACACCTAGTTGGAGTCTTGTTTCTTCCCGTGGTTTATTGTGTTTGTTGGACAATGACAGGCGCAGAAAACTATATGTCTGCAATCCAATCACCAAGCATTGTCGAAGGCTTGAAGAGCCTCCTGGTGCAACACTTGCTGACTATTGTGCCCTTGCAATCTCACTGGACACATCATCACAGAGCTATATGGTGGCGATTGTGAGATCTAAACAAGCTCGTGGGGAGGATATAGATTGGGATCTTTCAATTGATATTTATAGTTCTGAAAAGGGTACTTGGAGATGTCCCGTGAATACTACTTTGCAAGTCTGGAGGACTGGAGTTGACTGTGTGATATGTGATGGGGTTTTATATTTTACAGTTTTCATGACGAGGACTCTTGGATTTATACATCCTCGTTATGGAGTACTGGCCTATGACCTTGCTTGCCAGTCCTTTGTCACTGATGTTGATGAATGTGTGATTGTAGCGCCTTGTGATATCACATGCATGAGATTGATGAATCTAGAAGAGGAACTCGTAATGGTAGGTGGGATTCAGAAACTAGGTCGTCCTGGAATTATCAAAGGCATTGGTATATGGGTCCTTAAAGACAAGGATTGGGAAGAGGTCTCTCGCATGCCTAACAAGTTTTTCAAAGGATTTGGAGAGTTTGATGATGTTTTTGGCAGTTGTGGGCATGAAAAGCTTATATACATCCAGAGTTATGGATCATCTACCCTCCTTATGTTTGACATGTACTCTAAAGAATGGAGCTGGTCTTGTAAATGTCCTGCTGCAAAAAAGTCTCCCTTGCAGCTGTATTCTGGAATTTGTTTCGAGCCTCGGCTTGATATTGCTCCTTGACGTAGATATTTCGAGTTTCGTGCAAAGTGTTTCAAGCCTATTTGATGGTTTTCATGAATTGGTGAACTTAACTTTGTGGCACATAAGTATGAGCTTTTATAACGGGTTAGCATCTCTTTGGTCTTCCAGATGCTCAAGACTCGCTATTGCCATTATGATGCTTCTGCTGCTTCTATTAAATTATTCTCTAATGAGGTAAGCGTTCTTGTTATTATGTTGTACTTTTGTTTACCATTCTCCCGCCTCTCATTTTAGAGGGAACCAAATCCCTAAAAATGATAATTGTTGGCTGTAATTTAGGAAAAGAAAGAATGATTTGATTAACCCAAACTTTTTTGGGTGTATTTTCAGACGGTCATGACTCACAATAGATTTTGTGGTCTTGTATAACGTTTTCACGTTATATTTACATTTTGTAATGCCACTAATAAAACTTATTATGGGCGTCCATGGTACCTCTCACTTTGCTCAGGTCTTTATGTTGTATTATTACTAACTTATAGGACTATAAGAGGACCCTCTCATCTGTGATGATCTTACACAACCAATCCAATTTTTTTCTGTTTGTTGTTTGATTTAAGGGTTCTTGGATTGCCTATATGTAAAAGATCGTTTTGTGTAACTATTTGTGATATGGGTCAACATCAAGGGAAGCATGCATCTTTCCGAGTTGTTCCATTTGCTTTTGAAATGAAATCTCCTCCTTAGTACTCTTATCATGGGTGTTCTTGAGCTATGTGGAATTCTCAAATTGTATCTCTAATGCAGCCAACTAGTCCTTTTGTCTTAAAGCTAAGCATATACAGATCAATGTCTGGTCTTATTGCAGGCCCTCTCAGTTTCGACATGGTGTGGTCTTATTCCGGTCCCTCTCAGTGTTGACTTAATTATTCTGCTTTGGTTGGTGGAGTTCTGTAACTTCTACTTGGTATTCCGCTATTGCCTTATTTGAGAGTGATTTGGCAAGCTCTTGTTTTTTGTTGACGTAGAGCCCTCTCTAAAGACTTAGATCCAGACATTTAGGCAAGCATTTCAACTACAAGGAAGGTATCAACGTTATTATGTTATGTTGGATGTTTGTAAGTCTCATTAGCAGACTCCACAACCTCTATAACTTTTGAATAACTTGCATTTCTTAACTTTGTTAAGAATCTGGAGCTTATCACTTGTTGAGTGTGGTAAGTTCCGCCTAGGTATGTAGTTTGCTGTCGAAATGAAACTGTAGAACCAGCCAATTACTCAGACGATCAGCTACGGTACCAACTTTGTTATGATAATGCTCAATCATGTGTGGATTAATGCGCTTAACAACATCTAACCCATCTATTAAACCCCACAATGCACCCACAAAGGAGGTATGTTACTATCATATAAAACTGTCTTGAGTGTGTAGAGTTGTCCAAGGGAGTGATATGGGGTTAATCATCGCAAGTTCCTTCATTTTGCCATGTATCATCCTTCATGTGTGTGCGCTATAATAGCCTCCTCGGTCATTGATGCTCCAACTTCTAAGTTATGTCGCCTTTGTGTTGGAAATCTGGAATGGTCATTGTTATGTTTGCATTGAGCACGTAATAGATTAAAAATCAAATCATGCTAGTCAAGAAGAAAATGCATAGGATACCAATGCTTCCAATTGAATTAGTGAAGATGTAGGTACATGGTTTTTGTTTACCTCGACGTTCAAGCTTTTAGTTAGCGTCGCAGTTATGATCTGCGTCAATACAATTGTTTACCTTTTAGACAGTGTCTTTTGAATGCACCCTTAGAGGATGCACTGGAGCTGTGTTACTTCATCATTGTGCTTATGGCCTTGTCTTTACTTATAAAAGTTGTTAATATATCTAACTCCTAACGACGCAAAATTGTTTCCTTGTGAGGGGGGCATATGGAGTCCCCAACTTGCCCCCCCTATTTCCTCTTTGTGAGGGGGGCTTGACCCTTCTTAAGCTTGCGACGAGGCGCCTCGTCGCAAGTGAGATTTGCTCAGTAAGCGTCGCAGAATGACTTGGGAGTACCTAGGATTTGAGGATGTGATTTTGCTTAGACTCCTATGGATGCTAGCCATGGAGCAGCCAACTGAAACATAGAGACCTTCCGCAATCATACTAATGATTTCAAAGGTACCGGCCTTGGTTCATTCTAAGGCAGAACAAACACACACAAGACACAACTAACATGATATGTGTGCCGCTAGGTAATGTTTTGCTTGATGAACATTCTTGGTAAGACTAAGTTTCATAGTCATGCCCTGTTCAATCTCACATTTGTGTTTTTCTGGGTTTTTGACAAAGTACGGTCTTTCGCTTCTCCCTGGGAAGCTAATAGGCCGCCCTTCTCAGCTCTAAACCAAAATTCAATCCACTACTAAGAACATACCGTGTCCTTGGTGGCTAAATATACATTTGTTTATGGAGTAAATGATGTTGGCATGAGGACTTCCCCTGTGGCATCTTATCAGAAATTTCTCTTCAAATTCTCTTCCTTGGATTATTTTAGGAGATTTTAATTCAGTCAGACGTAAAGATGAGAGAATCAATGACAGTCCTTTTTTAAATGAGTTAGATAATTTAATAACAATATTTGGTTTTCTGGTTTGGAGGATCTGTGTAACACCCGCGAACTTTTAATTTAGGAATTTATTAATTTAAATAGTTATTTTTATTATTTTATAACTAGATTTCATGCCCGTGCGATGCACGAGTTTTATAATTGTAATTCCTTTAGTAGTTTGTAGTTTTTTTGTATGATTACTTTTTTATTTACCTTTGTGTATCTTTATACGAACATTGTATTGTGATCTATACTACTCCGTATATACTTATTGTAATAATATATATGAGATGATATCCATTGGAATATATTATATCGTTCTCATTAATTAGTTGTGTATTTGAACACGCTTGAAACTAATGTTAATTTCAAAAGAACTATGCAACTCGTCATGAAATGATTTGCTAATCTCCTACGTCCGTAACCTACCGTGCGTAAAATATATACTTTACTCGTGTAAGACCAACTTAAACATTCGTTGGTTTAAAATTTTCCAATATTAAAAGAACTATGAAAATCCGTTACGAATTATTTTGATTAACCCATATCCCCTTTAATTAAAGTGTATCAAATATACAATTAACTTGGATTAAACCCGCTGCACCACCTAATATAATGCCAAAATTCAAATGTGTTTTTATTATTTTGACATACTTATGTCCTTTACGAATGTCCACAATAAATCGCACTGTCAAGCCAATATAAACCGCTTTGAAATTAACTGAGTCGTAATAAACACGACTTATTGCTTAATGGAATATGGAGTAGTAGTTATTACCACTATACTCATAAGTCATACCTCTCGTTTTTATCCCCAATTCCCAAAATACGACCAAACCCTAAACTCCCAAAATCAATCTCAATTACCTTTTCTCGGATCCGACCAGGGTAGGCTTCCTCCCCCAGGCGTCATCGTCTACTTCGTTCGTCATCTACAATTGGCCGCTCATCCTGAAGTTTAATTTGAATTTGCCTCGTTATTGTGTAAGTGGTTCTTTCAATATTATCGACGCGTTCAATTTCAGTCGATCCTTTTCTTCTTTGTAGCTGAAACTCTTCTAGCTTTCTCCCATTCTTAAACATTTAATGATATGTCAACTACAGGCCTTGTATTTGTATATTATTTTTTATCCCCTTTCCTGACGAATTGCTGTAAAATGGGTTAAATTGCTCTATAGGTTCTTTCTTTTCAATGTGTAAGCATTGCATTTTGACCTTCATGTTTAGTGGCTTGCTGGATGTTCATTGATATAATCCCTAATTATGATGTCCATATGTCATGCATGTATTAAAATACCGCAAACGCAAGAGATTTATCGATTGTAGAACTCATTTTCTCTATTTTATGATATGTCATGCATGGATTTGTTGTTTTATGTTTGGTCGTTTTTTTGTTACATTTTGGTTAGTTTATATAACACTTACAAATAAATAAGGTTTCCTCTCAATTTGTAAGTGTTAACCTGTTCTTTATTTATGTGTTCTATTTCATTCATTTCTTGTCTCATCTGCAGCTGAATTTGAATTACTCACAATTCATCATTATGATGTGTACACTACATGCATGTTTATAAAATATCTCATATGTTTGATTTAATGCGCTGAATTTGAATTACTCCTTCCGTTAAATTTGTTAGTTGCTTTTCTGGATTTTATTATTGCTGGTTGTTGATAGATTATGAAAATTCAGGTCTTTTATGATGGCTTAGTGTGCTTAGCGTTATCTTTTTATCCTCTTGTAAACTTTTCCGCCACACGGGAGATAATGTTTGCTACCAAACTTGCTGTAGTTAGGGTGTTACCCAGATTCTGACGCAAGATATTTTAGGGCGATCGTTATTTGTGTTTGTGTATTGTGAAGTGTTTTGATAAGCTGAGCCACACCAGGTGACAGGTAGACCACTAACTTATTTAGTTCTTCGTATTTTATTACTTTGACACAGTTAAAGGTGATCTTCTATCATATGTTTAGCTTGTTTTGAATTGTATTATTATGCTTACTTATCTGTTTTCGTATAATTTCCCTGATGTGTCTGCATAGTAAATTTGATCTTGGTTAGTGTCCTTTATCTTCATATGCCGTGTATCCTTGTCTTAGATACTATCATCGGGCTGTTACTGGTCATGTTTTCTATTTAATATCTGTTGATACAACTGTTGACTGGTACTGATTAACTTTTCATTGTTAGGAAGCCTGTCAGAGGAGGAATTTGCATAGCAACTCCTGTTACCATCGGTTGTACTATATATAGGGAACACCACAGCCGAGGTATATTGTTCCTCACTTCCTGATGTCCTGTAATACCCGTAAAATCCGTCAAAAAAAAAAATATAAATTAAGACTAATTATAATAAAGTGTTTTAAGAGGTTAAAATCAATAAGAGATAAAATGGAAATTTAGTAACGATACAATTACCGCGACCTTGAGTCGCTTAATTTAATAATAAATATTATCGTCGAACATTAAGAATAAATAATAATAAAATGTATTCCTTAAATTAATTCACCCATGACAAAATAAGAAAAGAACATATACACAATTCTTGTGTCGGTAATTGGTAAAATCGTATTGCATTTTGAGGTTGCATAAAACACCGTCTCGCGCATCATTTTCCGCCGCGCGCAAACCCGATTCAACACCACCTACAACAAAATCCTAGCAGCCATGATGATCCCTAAAATCCTATGGCATGCATAGAGCAATTGGTCCAATGAGAAAAAAAAAGACACCCCTCTTTCCCATGTGTGCCACCCCCCTACACCCCTACTCCCCCTCTTCCCAACACCCTTCTTTTTATTCTTCCCATAACCACTCCTATTTACTCATAACTCAATCCCATCAGATTTTCATTCAAAACAAAACAACAACAACAACAACAACAACAAAAATATAGAGAGAGGGAGAGCAAGGAAGAAACCAATAGAAGGAGAAGAAGAAGAAGAAAGCTAGGAGGAGGATCTTGCCAAAACACCAAGTTCTTCACCTTGTAAGGACTAAACATACTACACTTTTCTGACTTTATTCTCATTCATCACTTAAACACGAGTAAAACAAATCCTAAAACGAACTATAAGAGTCTCCATTCATGCATGCATGAACCTAAGCACGTAACAATCATCAAAATGTCAAATCCGGAGGTTGATTATGAACAGAATATAAATCGGACTTAAGCTTGTTATCTTAGTGTGAAAACAATATATGTAGTACCTATGCATGTCTATAACTTGTATAAAAAATTATGTCATATTCTCATGTGTCGTTTGTAAATGAAAAATCATACACTAAAACGTGATTCTGGACAAACCGAATCTGCATGTCCCAATGTTTGAGTCTAAAAATGTAACTTAAAGGATTAATAAAGACAATCCCTTTTACCAAAATAAACTTCAATGCATATAGAGCATGTTAGGCTCTGGAATCAACTCATTTCGTTCTGTTAAGACGGATTTATGCATTGTTACTTTTGTTGTCTCAAACGCCGACACATTCTGGCAAAACATGATTTTGGGTATCTTAAACTTCGTTTTAGACTTAGACCTACATGGACTTAAAGTTAGTAGACTCATAAAGGAATCCAAAAAAACTGACCACGCCTTAAAAAATGATGTTTTCAATTTATTATTATTTTTACAAGTTCGTTCTATAATTTGGAAAAAACGAGATTAATGAGTTTAATAGTTTACTAGTGAAAACTTGTCATCTTCATAAAAGGCTTTTTGAAATTTTACTTAGTAACATTTTTAACATGCCATATTTTAATATGTTAAACTATTAGGAAAGTAGAGCACTTTAGACTTTTGAATCTTGGCATTTCGATTTGTTAAAAACATTTCCCACCTAATAACATATTAAGACTCGTTTTTGGACAGATTTTGTTAAACTGTAAATTAATACAACTTAAAGACCTTTTTAGGCTTTACCCCTATGAATATTAAAGTTAGAGGACATCTCAAGGAATCCAACCCCACTGACCATTTATCAAAATGATTAGTAACGAGAGAGATACGGCAATTTAAAGTTTCTGTTTCCGACTGAAAAATCGTGAAGGGTAGTTACGTTAATATAACTTGCTTAATCTCATTGCATGTATGCTTATTTACTAAACCAAACAATAAATGAATTAATAAATCATTCATATACATTCTGGTCTTATGCTAAATCATATTTATAGCCTATAGAGCGGGATGAGTTAGTTAACGGAACTTAACATAATAAAAACCGTATAATTCAAGTAATGTAAAACAAGAAAGTTAAGAACCGACTTCGATGACAGGAGCTTCAAATATAGTTGCCGATGCATTATCTCGAAGGCATACATTATTGATCGAGTTGGATGCAAGGATGCTTGGGTTTGAACATATCAAAGAACTGTACAAATATGATCCGAAGTTCTCAAGGGATATTATCGAACCAACGGGGTTGTATTCGGTCCAAGATGGTTATCTATTCAAAGGTAATCGACTATGCATTCCTAATGGGTCGATTCGTGAGCTATTGATTCGAGAAGCTCATGGTGGTGCTATTGCTGGACACTTTGGAGTAAACAAGACACTTGACATAGTAAGTGAACATTTCTTTTGGCCTAAGATGAGCAAGGATGTGCAAGAGATCGTGTCAAAGTGTGTGGTGTGCCAAAAGTCGAAGAGCACGTTCAAGAAGGGATTATACACGCCCTTGCCCGTGCCTACACAACCATGGAACGAGGTTAGTATCGACTTTATACTTGGTTTACCTAGAACTCAAAGAGGAAAGGATTCGATTATGGTTGTTGTGGATCTATTTTCGAAGATGACTCATTTTATTCCATGTCACAAAACCGACGATGCTACAAAAGTTGCTGAACTTTATTACAAAGAGATTGTTCGATTACATGGTATACCTCTTACTATTGTGTCGGATCGAGATGTTAAGTTCTTAAGCTATTTTTGGAAGACATTATGGAGGTTGGTTGGAACAAAGTTGCTATTTAGTACGTCTCATCATCCACAAACTGATGGACAAACCGATGTGACAAATAGAACTTTGGGAAGCTTGTTGAGGGGTTTGGTTAGTAAGACTACCAAGGATTGGGATGTTAAGCTAGCTCAGGCGGAGTTTGCTTATAATCGAACACCTTCAATGACGACAGGAAGATCACCATTTGAGATTGTCTATGGGGTGAATCTGTATCTTCCTATTGATTTGGTTCCTATACCAAAGAAAGATGTGTTGAGTTTCGAAGCTAAGGAAAGACAAGCTGCGTTTCTTCGTGTTTGTGAGCAAGTTCGAGCACAAATCGAGAAATCAAATGCTAAATACAAGGAGAAAGCGAATAAACATCGAAAAAAACCTGTTTTCAATGTTGGAGATTTAGTGTGGTTACACTTGAGAAAGGAGCGATTTCCATCAAAGAGGAAGAATAAATTGATGCCTAGAGCCGATGGACCATTCAAGATACTTGAGTGCTATGGGACTAATGCCTACAAGTTAGAATTGCCGAGTGAGTATGGAGGTGTAAGTGCAACATTCAATGTTGGGGATTTGTCACCATACTTGGACGACGATAATTTGAGGTCAAATTCTCAAAAAGAAGGGGAGAATGATGCGGGAGCACTAGAAGAAAATGAAAATGAAGTCTTGATTAGTCGAAATGTAACACACATTTCTGAAGGTTTCAAAATGGGCTCAAATCAAGTTAACATGATAACATGGTGGAAGGACAACAACATTGGCAGTAACTAATTTCTGTTTTACTAATTTCCTAATTTAATAATGAGCAAATAAAATAGTGTGGTGATCTTATTTACTAATAAGGTAGTGTTCACACTATTTCCTAATTTCTATCTAGTTAGTTTAAGGTAAGTACTAGTAGTATAAATACCAAGCTATGTAATCATAATTATTCACACAATTGAGAATTAAATTCAAGTTATTGCTTGTTTGTTCTTATTAGCTTGCGAGCTTTAAGTTCTATTATTTGCTTCTTGCGAGAGGGAAATAATAACCATTCTTCCTTGCGAGGTTGAATTCGTGTGTTCTTGATATCTTGCGAGGTTGAAAGATCATACACGAGTTGGTCAAGTTGTCTTGCGAGATCACTTGATTAATTCAAGTTTTAGTTGAGTGATCTTGCGAGATTGTCTTAGATAATTCATATCTTTTATTTTTTTTCGTTCCAACACATCTTAAAGCCACAAAAATACAGTTAATTCCGCTGCAACATAAATACAGAAAACGAAAAAAAACAGTTCGTTGAATTGTTCAGTTTAAAACCGAGTAGTTTTACATCACATGAGAGTGTGCCCGCAATCTAATATGGTAAAAATTTCAAAACTACAAGCCAAAAACATTCAAATGCAAGCATGAAAAGGAAGCCATAGGTAAGAAGAAGGTTAATAAGAAATGGGTAAAAAAGGGGAACAAATGATTTATGGTATGTGGAGCTAAGTTAAGCTAGCAACAACCATATGTAAGGATGCTCAATCCCAAAACTATCCCAAAATTTTCAATACAATTCTCAAGAAGACTCTCCAAAATATATGAATAAAACATGAGAGCTTCTTAAATCTTTTTCTTCTTCTCTTTTTTTTTTATTTCTCATACAAGACATGCTTCTCTTTTTCATTTCATGCTTTTTCTTTCTTTTTCTTTTTCTTTCTTTCATTTTCATCATTTTTCTCATCATTTTTTTTTCAAAGCATTAAGACCAAGCTTACAATGATACTTAAAAATAGAACAAATCCTAAATGAGCACCCAAACACAAATTAATCAAAGCTACTAGCTCAACAAGGTAGGCAATTTTTATATGTAGCTAAGGATAAATTTTGTGTGAATGGGTTCAAAAAAGGCAAATTTAATCATGTGAATGGCTCCAAATTGCTAACAAAAGAATGCATGCTTATAAGGAAATGAAATCAAAACCATACTTGTGCGTATTTGATGTAGCACAAACCATAAGGAGAACTACACTCACCTAAGAGAGACCGGATATGGATGCATCGGTCTAAGGAGACTCTACCTTACCAATTTGTGGCTTGCCAAAAGTCAAGATCAAGCTTATTAGGTTCAAATTCCATCTTCCACCTACTATGTCAAGACATCCCCATGAATGCAATTATCCCGTCAAATAATAGAGAATCATTAGCTATTAAGCTAAAATTGGGATATGCAAATGGGTACAACTATGTAAACCATGACCAAAGTAGGCAAGCAAAGCATGTGAAGCACAAAAATTTCAAAGTTTCATAAATTTTCTAACTAAATGCAATTCCTAACTAAAATGCAAATGCAATTCCCCCCCAAGCTAAACACAACATTGTCCTCAATGTGCCAACATGTAAATCACCCAAGCTAACCGTAAAAACGGTTCAAAGCACAAAACAGGGAAGACAAGAGGTTAATATTTAATGGGGAGTGGGAAAAATACAACTAAAGTACAAAGCAAAAATTACTTACTAGACTAGCTAGCCTCCCCCAAGCTAGTATGTATACGGGGGATACCTTCATGCATCAATCAAGTAAAGGGCTAAAAGTTGAAACCCTGCCTACCCTTCTTCTTACCACGACCACCTCCCGAAGTATCACCACTACCACTAGGCTCATCACTTTGAAGAGGAGTGACATATTCACCAATTTTTTGCCCACTTCCAAGCCCCTCTCCATAGCTACTATAGCCACCATCATAACCACCACCATAGCCTCCTTGAAATGCTTCAACTCCATAATCCGAACCACAAAAATCCGGACCGGTAGCATAGTGAGTAGAAGTACCTGCATCATGGTTAGGACGAGGGAATCCATCCGAGGGATAATGATAAAAAGATGGATGCGGTCCCTCGGGTCGAATCATCCCTTGCCTAGCAAAGTAATCATAAATAGGATACAATGCAAGCCTTTGGTCATCACGAATAGCATTAATACTAAGACTAAAGTCACGCATCATATCCGTCACACCAACGCTAGATGTGGAATGACGTGCTTGAGTTGGTGGAACTCGTGCACGACGGTCAACGGTGGTAGCTCGCTCACCTCTAAGTGGCAAATGGTAAGTGGGTCGAATAAAGGGGCAATTCTCACGTCGGGGTTTGGTATGGACCAAAGGTTGAAGCTCTCCCGTCTCTCCCGGTAGTGTAATAGAATCTTGATTACCAATCCTCCAAATCACATCCGGGTGAGAGCTCTGAAACCAATTACAAGATAGGTAATAGTCATAATCAAGTCCATCTCCCCTTTCCCGACTCTCCAAAGGAATCAAATCGGTGGTATCTTGGTTGAAACGGCAAACACTATGGGCAATTCTAGTAACCAACCCACCCAAAACAATGGACCTATTTTTTGTATTACATTGTTTGGTCAAGTGGCTAGCAAATGTGTAAGGAATATTCATTTCCCACTCGGCATCACCGTTTACATTAAGAAAGGCACCTAAAATTTCGATCTCGAGACTCCTCACCGAGTGAGGCTCATTCCTCCCAAAGAAAGTCCACCCCATAAGTCGTTGCCAAATGCGAATTTCGGGGTAATGGATGTATTGGTGAGGGGTATGGTCCCAACCAGAGAATGGGTAGTGAGAAATGGATGACCTAGTCAAGTCGGGTAGGTAATCTTTGGGTGATTCGGTACACAAGCTCTCACATCGCAAAGCAAAAATCTTGTAAAAGTCCGACAAATCCATACGATAAGCATTATTAAACAACCGGAATGATACAAAATGGACAAACCCTTCACGTTTTGATTTATGAAACTCGAAAGAACTCAAAAACTCAAGTGTGAGTTCGGGAAAGGTTAGATAATCCATTTTGTAACAAGCTATCATACCAAGATTTTTAAATAAAGCCTTAACTTGTTTATCAATTCCGATTCTTTTCAAAGAAGCGTGATTGATAAACTTCGTTACTTTCATACCTTTGGAGCGTAGGAGGACCCAATTATCCCATTGTTTTTTATCACTGAAGACCACTCGGGGATAATCAACGTCATGTCATTCCGGTACATCGGGCATTTCAACATCCTCCGCAGCTCGGGAGGATTCCGCACCACCTCTTCTTCTCTTTGGAGCACCTTAGGTAGGAGCGTTTCTAGGTGCCATTTTTCTGAAATTTTAAGACTAAATTTTAAGACGAAATTTCATCCTAAGGCTACTAAAATCCATCCAAATAACAATAATAGAACCAATTAGTAAACTAATTTATCCTACAAACATCAATAGAGCACAAGACAATCAATTTTTAGCATAATGAAGCACAAAATCAATTTCCCCCAATTTGAGTTAGGGTTTGATCAACTTAATTAAATCGATTGAAATGGATGAAATTAGATAGAAATGAAGGCAAAACTTACTTGATGATGGTGATGAGTGAATGATTCTTGCAAATCAATGAAGGAATTGATGTTTCCTTGGAGTTTAAGTGGAAAAATGAAGAAGATAGAGGGAGAAAGAGTACCGTCGGGTTTGTGTGTGAGGAATGCTGAAATGTTAATTTCGTACAAAACAGAATAAAAGGTCAGACGCCTAGAAAATTGAAACCCCGATCGGGGTTTGCCCCTGCAAGTTCCTGATTATTTTCGTATTTTGTAGTATTAATTTCCCCGAACGGATTTCCGTGCTTGGGGATGCGTGAATTTCCTCATCGACTCTTCTTGTCTTCATTGTTCACCTAAAAAAAATCACCAAAAATAAACATCGTCAAGTCTAGTTAAGTCTAAAAAACGAGAAATTACGGAAAATAAGAAAAGTAAAGAAAATAAAATGAAAGCAAATAAAAGCTTGGATTTCCTCCCAAGAAGCGCTGGTTTAACGTCCCGCACGACGTATGAAGTTTGAGTCGGTTCAAGCTTTCATGTCAACTCCCTCTATTGATAATTCTTCTCCATCCAACTCATGCTCTAAAGCATCCATCTCCGCATTCCCAATCTTATCATTACCTGCAAAAGATTCTAATACCAAGAGTGCCTGACAACACCAAAATGTGTTGTGTCTAGTAGTATTTATTAGGTTTGTTTATTATACTTTTTACGGGTCATTAGCATCGTTTTATGCTAACCTTAGTCATTGTAATTATGTTGTTATTTAGTATTTTTAGTCAACTTTTAGAGTCAAACCCGGAAGTCAACAAAAGTCAAAGTCAAACCCGAGACCCGAGATCCAAACCCGACAATTGGAGTGGGCTACAAACAAATCATCAATGTAAGAAGACCAAGTCCAATGGGTCAATGGAAGTCAAGGCGGGACTAAAATTCAAAGGGTCAACGAAAGTCAAGGCGCTCAACCAAGGGAAAAACTGGCAGCATGAAACGCTGTCAGCGTCAGGGAACGCTGCCAGCGTCCTACGACGCTTCCAGCGTCTTGGTCTCAGACACGCGTTCCTTCATTCTCCGTCTTGTCATTTTGAAGCCCATTTCTCAAGGCCCTATGTTTCCGTAGCCAAGGGTATAAAAGAGCCAAATTGTAGAGAGAGAAACACACAACATTGAATACAACATTCCACAACACAACACATTAGAATTCTCTCAAGTTTTGTTCTTCATTTTGGTTTTGTAATTTGGTTGAACTTCATAATGGGTTGTAATATTTGGATTATGGGTAACTAATTTTCCATTGCTTAGTGTAATTGGAACAAGTTCTCTCCTTTTAGCATTGTAAGACCTTTTGAACCTCTTCTTCTCTATTTAATTCCATTTTCTCATGTTTAAATTCCATTGTTGAATGAATTGTTGTTGAGACTAACCATCTTAGCAAGTGTTTGTTTAATTATTGCTTTGTCTAGATAAATTTGGTTAATTTGTCTTGATTATGTTGAAGTAACCTTGAAAGATTGTAACTTTGGTTTAAAGTTGGAATCTTTTGAGTGGAATTTGGTTTATTGTGTAATTAGAACATGGTTTAGTGTTTTATTACATGGTTCTAGCTTGTTTCTTTGGTTTTGTTCATAAAGCTTGCATCTTTGATTTGGGCTCATGTTTTAATGGGTGTAAATTTAGTTGTAAAGGGTCAATCCTTGGTTGGTTTAATCCATGTTGGCTAATTTCTTAAAAACTTGTATTAGATAATTAGAGAAGAGAGGAAAGGAAGAGTCTTTACTTTGTTAATTGTGGGGAACTTGGGAAAATTACACTAAGTTGTTTCTCCATATTTGAATATTTGAATCTTTAGTTTTTGTTGGTAATTTTAGACTTGCTAATCAATTCTCACGTCAAACTTTCTCCCTATATGTTATCCTACATGTTTTGTCATTGTGAATATCATAGTTTGTAATTAATTTAAGCTTTTGTCTTAATTAGTGTCTTAATTTGTGATTAGAGTAATTAGTTAGTATTTAGTTTTGTTAATTGGCATTTTGCAAGAGTCTAGATTAGATTAATTTAGCCATTACCGCCTTCTCTTGGGTTCGACCCTATTCTTACCCTTTTACTACCTTTATTTAAGATAGTTTGTGTTGGTCTAGGAGTTATAAATTGTTATTTGATCGTAGCTAATTAGTGGATTTAACGACATCTCTTTTAAGGTCGTCAGTGCCTCCAAAGGGTCTTTAACCAAAGACCGAGGTATAAAGTCATCTATGACGATGTCCAAAACATCAATAGAAAAGCAAGACTCTTCTAACATGGGACTCTTCATGGCATTATTCAAGTTAAATGTGACCTTATCGTCACCCACTTCCAATGTTATTTTACCATTCTTGACATCCATTATCGCACCCGCGGTATGTAAAAATGGTCTTCCCAAAATAATTGGGATTTGGGCATCCTCGGGCATGTCAAGAACAATAAAATCAACTGGAATAAAGAATTTACCAACTTTGACGGGAACTTCCTCCAAAACTCCCAAAGGGCGTTTTATAGAACGATACGCCATTTGCAAAGTGATACTAGTACATTCCAAGACTCCCATATTAAGCTTAGCACAAATAGAGTAAGGAATGACACTTACGCTAGCACCTAAATCACATAAAGCTTTATCAATTTGATAGGTACCAATTGTGCATGGAATAGAAAAACTGAAGAGTTAAGAACGATTTACACCTAAGAGGGGGAGGGGGTGAATTAGGTGTACTTTTAAAAATTTCTACTTAACTTGGATATTTGATAACACAAGTAAGAACAATTAAGTATGAATTTAAGTTCACAAGAAGTACAGCAGGTCACAAGGCAGCGAGATATGCAGTACGTCACAGTATGGAAGACTGTGGCGCATACATAATAATGAGATGAGTAGTAAGTAAATAATAAGCAGCGGAATGTGAAAGTAAATGAACAAACAAGACGATGTTTTTAAATTGGTTCAGCTTCTACTCCGAAGCCTACGTCCAATGTTATTTTATTGCTTGTTTAGAAATTTACTCAAACTTACTAAACCCCTTACAATGAAAATAACTCGCCAACCAACCCCGGTTGCACTCAAACTTAAAGCTACTCCGCTTCAAGAATTTTTGTGTTCTATCTCACAGGTTTACAGAGTCTTGAATCTAAATCGTTCACTTAAACACGGAGACTCAAACTTAAAGCTACTCCACTTTCTTTTTAAAGTCTCAACCTCCACTTCATTTTTTTTTTTTATTTTTAAACTCCACTTTCTTTTAAAGTCTCAACCTCTACTTCATTTTTTTTTTTTTTTTTGCTCACAAACCCACTTTCTTTTCATTTTCAGTTTGTGATACAGTGGTCATGACTGTGGCAGATGTGGAAGGACATGCTACATTGGGTTTTGAGAATTTGGTATTTGAACAAATGTATCTCCCAATTTTTGGATGTGGCAGCGGTTTGAGAGGGTTAATCTTGTGATAAGTGATAAGAGTGATGTGATATGAGTGTGTTGAGTGGCTTAATGCAAAATCAACTTAAGTGCAAACATACTTATTCATATTTTTGGACCATATTTTTGCATGTAGTAAACTAATCTACAACTAAAATAATCATATGAATGTTCTCAACTCTAGTCAATCATTTAGGAAAATAAAATAACTAGAATCACATGCAATCCAATAAACCAATTTCCAACCAAAGTTTTACGAATTGTTCTCTTTCTAACGGTTTTGTAAAAATGCCCGCAATTTGATTTTTCGGTTCTACAAAAGCTAAGGCAAATATTTCCTTTCTCAACTTGATCACGCAAAAAATGATGTCTTATCTCAATATGTTTAGTTCGTGAATGTTGTATGAGATTCTTTGAGATGTTAATTGCACTAGTATTATCACAAAAGATAGGAGTTGTGTCGAAAATAATACCGTAGTCATGCAATTGTTGTCGTACCCAAAGAATTTGCGTGCAACAGAGCGCTGCACTGATGTATTCACTTTCAGCCGTGGATAGAGCAACGGTATTTTGCTTCTTGGAGGCCCATGAGATGAGGCAAGGACCCAAGAAAGTGGCAATACCCGAAGTGCTCTTCCTATCCACCACACTACCCGCGTAGTCCACATCGGAAAAACCTACAAGATCAAGATCATAATAAGATGGATACCAAAGACATATGTTTTGTGTTCCAACCAAGTACCTAAAAATCCTTTTAACGGCTTTGAAATGTGATTTCTTAGGACTTGATTGGAAGCGGGCACATAAGCATACACTAAATTGTATGTCGGGTCGACTAGCGGTTAAATAAAGTAATGAACCAATCATACCTCGATACACGGTTTCACTAACACTCTTACCATTTTCGTCTTTGTCGAGTTTGATGTTAGAAACCATAGGTGTAGCATAAGGTTTAGCATTAGTCAACCCAAACTTACTTAGCATTTCTTTCAAATACTTTTGTTGATGGATCATTATTCCCTTTTCACTTTGCTTGATTTGAAGACCAAGGAAAAATCCAAGCTCTCCCATCATGCTCATTTGAAACTCAGATTTCATTAGATCCGAAAAGTATTTATAAAGAACGTCATTTGTTGCACCAAAAATAATGTCATCGACATATACTTGAACAAGCAACAGTTCATCACACTGTGACTTAATAAACAATGTTTTATCAACCGAACCACGTAAAAAACCATTTTCTAATAAAAACTTTGAAAGCCTATCATACCAAGCTCTAGGAGCCTGTTTTAAACCATAAAGTGCTTTGTCAAGTTTGAAAACGTAGTTAGGAGATTCATTGTCTAAAAAGCCCGATGGTTGTTCGACAAAAACTTCTTCCTCAAGATAGCCATTTAGGAAAGCGGTTTTTACATCCATTTGAAAAAGTTTTATGCCAACATGAGATGCAAAAGCTATAAGCATTCGTATGGCTTCAAGCCTAGCTACCGGTGCATAGGTTTCATCATAATCAATTCCTTCTTGTTGGTTAAAACCATGCACCACTAGTCTAGCTTTATTCCTTACGATTTCTCCGGAATCATCAAGCTTATTGCGAAAGACCCATCTCGTACCAATTACAGTACGATGAGAGGGCCTAGGGACAAGGTGCCATACCTTGTTTCTTTCGAATTGGTTTAATTCTTCTTGCATTACTGTCACCCAGTATGTATCAGTGAGAGCTACTGTGACATTGGCAGGTTCAATTTGAGAGAGGAATGCATTGAAGACACAAAAGTTTTGGAGCGAGGATCTGGTTTTCATTCCAGAGTTTAGATCACTTGTTAGATCTGAGAGAGGGTGGGAACTTTGACGTTTCCATTTTTTTAGGACAAGAGTGTTTGAGGCTTCGTTTGGTTCTGGTTGTTGGAGTAGGTGTCCTCCACAATAATGCGCCACATAATAAATCTTATTATGGAATATAATTGGGATAATTATTGACTATATATATGATTAGTCAGTTGATTAACGTAAATCAATAACGGTTGGCTAACTAGAGTTTGACGTTATTGTCGTTTGACGGCGGTGATCAACTGATCCCTTTCGGTCACACCTAAAGGATGACATCCAAATAGTAACTAATTATTTGTATACGATACAGTTAATTAGTAAATTACATATATTCGATATGTACGAGAGTTAATTGTTAGAAATTGAGTTAAGAACTCAAATTCGATTAAACTTATTTTTCAATTATGCGATAATTGACTAATAAATTTATATCTTATTTTAATACGATTAAATAAGATTTAACTTAGTAATTCATCGTTAAATTACTAAATTAGTTGAGGTTTTGAGATAGAGGTAATTAGTTAATTATATTTACAAGGAGTTGTAAAATAAATTAACTAAGCATTGTGGGACCCATTATATATTGATATAATGGTAAAATATTACTTTAAATGTTAAGTACATATTATTTATTTAATTGAGTCATATAATTGTTATATGATCAAATTAACACTTAATTATACAAGATAATTAACCATATGATCAATAAGTATTTGTGAGACAAATATCAAAAAATCAATATGGACCAAACTAGGCCATGATGGCCGGTTACATTGTAGTTACATGGTGATGATTGTTGTTCTTGTTGTAACTCTTTAGTTACCATTTGAAAGTGACTTAACAAGTAGAATACAATCATCATCTTTTCTACAACACTCCACTCAAATGCATGTGATCAAATTGAACAAAATAAGAGTCATTTTTGGACTAATATGGTCTGGCCAAAATGACCTTATAATGAGCAATTTGTTGTTCATTTTTTCAAGACTTGATTTTGTGCAATTTTTACACTTCTCTCTAAAATCCTTCCTCTCACTAATAACTCTCATATACTAATATTTTCTAAGTATTACTAGTGTAGTAATATAGTCTAATATTAGTAGTATTTCATCTATCTTATTATCTAGTTAATAATAAGGGTAGATTATTTGGTGTCATCTTGGTGCAACTTGAAGGAGGTCTTCTACTTTGGAGATTGTTTTTGTTCATCCATATTTGTAGCTCAAGAACAACAAGAAGGAGTTCTTGTTGTGCCCTTATATTTTCCATATCAATGTGAGGAAATTTCTTCTCTTATATAAATGTCTTTATATTTGCATGCATGTTACATAGATCATTATAAACTAAATTAATAAGTAATTTAGTAAATAATTAAAGGAGTCTAATTAAGGTCTATGGACTTTCATGTGGTATCAGAGCTAGCTTGTAGCATGCATGTTCATTTGTGACATTTTTATTAAAGTTATAAGATAACTAATAAATCAAATATTTTGAGTTAAAATACGATTCTGACGAATTTTTTTGGTGCATGTATACCTACTGACCTCAAAATGTTTGTGGTCAAATTTCGTGATTTTAGGGATTAATTTGCTATTTATTTTGATTTTTGGCCTTTAAACCAAGTTAACATGCATTTTATGAGTTAAAAGTTAACTAAAAATAGTTGCATGTTGATTCTGGTCATTAAATTTTAATATGATCTCACATGCATTTCGTACATATTGTATGTAAAATTTCGTGATTTTGACTTATGAATTGCATGTTTATTGATTTTTATACGATAAAAGTCGATAATATGAGATTATAATGTTCATAAAATTGAAACGTCCATTTCTGGTCTTGAAAATTTTTTGTACATTTAACATTCTGATGTTGATACTCTTGGTGAAATTTCATAATTTTTTCACTGTTTTACTATATCTAATGTTTTTATTTGATAAAACCATTAAATACAAAGTTATTTGTTCATAAAATTAATTTAAATTTTTGAGCAAATGTTTTTTATTTTTATAGTTCCTGTAAATTTTCCAGAATGTACAAAATTTTTGGTTTCAAATTTTATGATGTTTATATTTTATTTTGGTTTTATTTCATAATTGTTATGATTAAACCGTAATATTTAGCAAATGAAATCAAATCGATCTAATTAATGACCAACAAAACTAGTAGTGACTAATTTTGAGTTATAAATCAGTTTAGTTAATTAGTTTGAATTTAAATGAGATTTAAATGTTGATATTGATTTTTAATGGTTAAAAATCAATGGATCCCGGGAAAAATCGAGCTGCATGAGCATGAATGAATTTAGGACGATTTTGGCATGAATTTTGAAGCAATTTATTTTATTTATGGTTGAATGAATGAATGTCATTTATTTAATAATTTATGCAAGTTTTGTACCTAGTATGGCCTAGTTAATTTTTATCGTTATTATCCGTAATGTAAGGGAATAACGTTTTGGTTGTAATTTTATTGCGATCTCGTATCGCCGGTTTGTATAATTTAATAATTTTATTTATAGTATAAATGTTATAATAGAGAATTTTGATATTTGTACTACATTTATAATTATTTTATGAAGACCGGTGTGACTCCCTCAAGACGGTCATTTTGGAAGTGTTCCAAGTGAAGAGCAAGGGACCATGAGTGGTTTACGAATTGTAACATCTAGTTAATTTTGATTAGCTAGGTGGCCATACTAGGATTTTATTGTTGCTTGGTTGCTTGCTTTATTTCCGCTCATGCCAAAATCGTCACACATGCATTTTATTTACCGTTACTGTCAATTCAACGTTATTCACAATTCACCGACTTAGTTCACTTATAGGGAATTAATAACTAAATTGACAAGATCTCTCACATGTTTAAAAATTGAGATTAGCCTTACCAATTAATAACACCTATGAATCCCGTGTTCATTAGGGCTACCACGCTCGTGGGTCCCTTTTTACCTCGGGTAAGTAGGGTGATACGATCACAAGCTAAAATTGGATTGGACTCAACGAGATAAGCGTTATCTTGGGACTCGGAGATGGATTTAGTTGAAATCCGTCAACCAAGAGTTCTAAGGGTAGAATTAGTCAAGTATTGACTTACCATTTTTAGATAAAGGTAGCATACGATGACTATTTTTGTCTAAAGATGGGTCTTGGAAGCACTTATATAATTTCGTGAGGGGTCATTATATGAGTGACTTATTTAAAAGGGGTTTACAAGTAATTATATATAAGCAATGAAGGTTATTTCCGTTGGAGATTTATTTTATACGGGCAATGAACATATATTTATCCTTGCTATGACTGTAAATCCGTTCAACGTGGAAAGGGTCCATATTATACGGTAGCATTTTGATTGCAATCTCCGTTTATACCACCGTAGCTAAAGACAAAATGACTTTTATCTTTTGATCCTCATATTCACCATTGCAAATGTCTCTTATGAAGAGTAAATGAATAAGTCACACTTAGTCAAAAGCGTTTTTTGAATATTTTGTGACGCCTTCTTATAACAATGGTACATCAAATTTTTGCTCAAAAGAAAATATTTGTATTTTGGTATGTCGTCATTATACTCCTTATCGAGGCTTACCTCAAAAGAGGCCAAACAGTTGGGATGACTAGGTTAATCGATTTATTTGAAATCGTAAACAAACCAAATACCGTAATCACTTCATGAAAAGTTTATCCTTTTGAAGGTAAAACCATGAATGAAATGAAGAATAGTCTTCACAATAATTCCTATATACTTGTCTAAGTAGAGTTTCATGAAAATGAGTGGGAGCACTGAATATTCTTAATTGTTAAGACGAGTGTTCAAGAGTGCGTTGGCTCGACTTTGACACAAGGCAACGGGATACGCAAGACTATTTTGAATAGTAAAGTCAAAACCCAAGCAAGGTGTCGAACCCAACTTTTGACGATTCTATTTTACAGTGTAGAACACAAGAAAAGAATCTGCCCCAAGTTTTCTAAAAAGTTAGAAATTGTGTATTTTTTCACCCATAATATCTATATGATCGACATTTATTTTGCTAAAAGGCAAGTTTTGGGTATCAGATACCCATTATGGTTTTCATCAATGTATTCAATGCATATAATAATGATTCGTGCGACGACTAACCATGATTAAATGTCGACCTACAAGGAAAATATAACTATTGTAGTTCTATTTTCATAGAGACATATAAAAGTTATAATGTGATCAATCTAGTCTTGAATTTAGAGGTATACATTAATAAACGTTATTATGTACATGACCTCTAAATAAAGAATATAGTATCCACTTTTGTGTACGACGCAAGTGTTTCACTTTTGTGAATAGAACAAACGTTATATCTTTTTATGCCTATACTTGGTCAATAGTTATCCCATACCAATCAAAGGTAATTATATTCTTGACCTAAACTAGTAATTACTTGTCATATAGATTGAAAAAGGCTCAAAATTGGTGACCTATGTCTAATCTTAATTCTGGATTGTGTAGCACATTAAGAGTCTAGTATTAACAACTATCCCTAACCCATCTGATTTTGAATCTTATGGTGTGTGCGAATCTTGTATTCAAGGCAAGATGATTCGTGCCCTTTTTGTTGAAAAGGAAATCGAACTAGTAAATTATTGGCCCCATTACATAAGAATACGTGTGGTCCAATAACAAACACAACCAGAGATGGTAATGATTACTTCACTTGATTTCCCGACGATTTAAGTAGATATTATGTTTGATTCTACTTAATGAGGTGCTAAGAGAAATCTTTGAAAAGTTCAAAGAGCTTCAATGAGAAGTAGTTAACCACTAGAACATTAGATCAAGTAGGGCTGAGCAAAAATATACGCTACGGTTTTATTATACGTATCCGATACGATATACGGTTTCAATTATACGGATTTCCGTATATCCGATACGAATTTCCGTATATACGATACGATTTATAAAAAACCGTATCGGATACGTATCGGCAAAATTTGAAACCGGATATACGGTTTCCGATACGGTTCCTATTTTTAATATAAAATATAAAAATAAAATCATAAAACCACTAAACGTCGAGTATGTCCGTGACTCAATCGTATTACTTGTATACATTTTTACGTTATTTATTCTTAAAATATGTGATACTCTTTTAAATTATTAAGAAAAATCATAAAATCACAAAAAAAAATAAAAATAAGACATAAAATTTTACATAATTAAATGAAAAACCGGATACCGGATATACGGTTTCCGGATATACGGAAAAACCGTATATCCGGTTTCCGGATATACGGAAAATCCGTATCGGATAAGGATACTCAAAATTGAGTTTTTTAAAACCGGATATCCGATACGGTTTTGAAAACCGTATCAGATATCCGGTTTTGCTCACCCCTAAGATCAAGGACTTACGACTATATTGTAACTATAAATATCTAAGTATTGACTTTGATTTTCACCAAAAGTATTGTGAAATGGTTTCACATGTTAACTTCTCTAACACACATTATTAGATAAGGTGTTGTTGAATAGAGAAACAGAACCTTATACGATATGGTTTTGTCTTTATCAAGTCAAAATGAGCCATTTGACTAACCTTGGGATCTTAATATTTTTGGCTGCTATTTCTTTTCCCACCATATTAAAACACATTTAAAACAGACTGATTCCATTCCATATACGATATGGGTAGGTATGCGTACCTAATTTATAAGTTATTTGAATGAAACAAGTGCTCAATAATCCCACATTTGACCCACGAGAACAAAGCGTTTGTGACTCGTGATTACTTTCTTTCAATAAAAATATACATTATTTCTTGATCAGACATAGGGGAGAAAATGTTTCATCAAGAGCCACAAACTGAGCAATATGTCCGGAAATAAGTTTTCCCTCATTGCTTGTTCAATAGTTGTTTCTTCGGACCCTAGGAGGTCAGGTGGAATTTTATCGCTCCTTTATAGTGATGAATTCTAAAATGCGACTTATAAAAGATTGTTTTTAATCCCAACTTCTTGATATGGCTTAGAGTCATACGATTCGTAATGGACTCCATGCATGATGGTCAGGTATGTGACCTGGTAAAATTTTCTTGAAGAAGTACGACCTCTTCAATGTAAATCGATTTTTAAGATCGAAATTTGCATGGATGAACATTAAATGTTTTCAAAGATAACTTGGTAGGCAAAGAGTTTTGCACCAACCTTAATTCTTTGATCCATTCGAATATACTTAGCGATTACAGCATATCATAATAGTATGATGCCAACTGGATCTCAAGAACCACCTTCTTGAATACGATTCTAGAAGAGGTAGTATATTTTATATTCACCTGTGGGGTCGTAGATCCTAACTATCCTAAGTTAATTTGCAAGCTTAAGAGGATGTCTTAAGTAAGCACTAAAGAGTTGGAATTAGTGTGTCAATCATGTCATAAAATATTTCTCGATATCTCGAGGAATTATGTTTATACATGATGTTTAGTGGGAGTAATATGGTTTTCATCAGTCTTATATGTGGAGACATATTGATCATTTTAGATGATTGAAGATTTTGGAGAAGTAGAATACATCTTTTAGATATCTGGATTTATGGAGATAAATCTAAAAGGATATTAGCATTGAGTCAAAATTCTTATATTGATAAGATCTTTGACTAGTTCAAGAAAGTTGAACACATAATAATTGATTCCTTTTGCTTCCGCTGCGGGATCAATTATATTCGCTGTGATGTATACTCAATCCGACATTTCGCATGCTTTGAGTATGACGAATCATTTGCAATTAAATCCAAGTGAGAGTCACTTGATAGCCATAAAGAACATCCTTAAGTACTTGCGAAGGACTAAGGATATGTTTCATATGTTTGGAGTTTAAAGTGAGTTGTGTGTAAGAGTTTACACAGACTTCAGTTTCCAAACTGATCAAAGTGATTTGAAATCACGAACTGGCTGTGTTTCATAGAAGATTTATCTGTTGAAAGAGTTCCAAACAGAAAATCCTTTGAAAGGTTCCAAGTAGAGTGACATTTTCAAATATAATGTCCTGTAATCCCGCTGAATGTTTTCCAGGCATTTTATCATTGCGGATTTTAACAACTTAAATGGAGTACAACATTTGTCGTCATATGATTCTCATATGAAAGTAGCTTGGATTCGACAGTATTGGCGGGACTAGAAATAGTTCATATAGCTGTATATCCTATCCCATTATACTGGTAAAACAGTGGGAGCTACCTTTAGGCCAAGAGTCCTAAGTCTAGATTCAAATCTAGACACGTACTCAGAAAGTTTTATGTAATATGAGATTACGTAGACAAAGAGAAATAGCAATCAGAACGATAGGAAAGATGCAAGTATTGCTAATCCATTAGCCATGCGTTTTGCAGGCTGAACATGATAGTCATGTCATTTCAATTGGGATTGAAATATGTACCTGAATTGCTAAAGATTATAAGATATGAAATTATTGATAGCGTATCAATTTTTCCAAATATTTGATAATCGCATTCATTGTTAGAGGTTCCATTACAACTCCATTATTTAGTTTGACTAAATTTTAATTCTTTGTTTATCCGAATTGGTTGAAAGAAAGGTTGAACCCAATTCAAGTGAACAGGACGAACTTAGTATTTTGTCCCTAGTCACTCAATGAGGTGACGTCTCGAAATGACTAAATTGTAAGTCGATCGATGGTTGGTTCAGCACCATGGGGTCATGGAGATGACTGGTCGTTTACATAGACAGACTGTATGACACTCTGTCGGACAGTGACATTGTAGAGACCCTTAAATCCATTATTTGATGCCTGGTCGTGGCAGGGTCTTCTATCTTATTCCTATAAGTCGATTCTTTTGACTGGCGACCGTCTATCTGATTCGGTGCAGTTTCCGATTGGTTTTGGTTGATGTTCTAGGTCGTGCCGTAAAAGGAGGCCGATGGACTTCTTCTGGATCATGGTGATCTGCATCATACAGAGTAGATGGATCACCATGAAATTTTCACCCACTGGGTAAACATCTTTAGGCCACTCGAGGAGAAGTTACTGTAAATGCGTGCCCACGCTCGGAAAGAGATCTATGGTAGATTTTTCGGTCAGACAGTTACTCTCCCTATCGAGAAAACCACTCTAGATATAATCAATCGCAAGTGCGACCTGAAAGACACCTTGCGTTGAGTGGGAGATGTGATAAAGAGACAAGATAATCGGTGACGCACACTTGTGTCAGACAAGTGGGAGATTGTTGGAGTAGGTGTCCTCCACAATAGTGCGCCACATAATAAATCTTATTATGGAATATAATTGGGATATTTATTGACTATATATATGATTAGTCAGTTGATTAACGTAAATCAATAACGGTTGGCTAACTAGAGTTTGACGTTATTGTCGTTTGACGGCGGTGATCAACTGATCCCTTTCGGTCACACCTAAAGGATGAAATCCAAATAGTAACTAATTATTTGTATACGATACAGTTAATTAGTACATTACATATATTCGATATGTACGAGAGTTAATTATTAGAAATTGAGTTAAGAACTCAAATTCGATTAAGCTTATTTTTCAATTATGCGATAATTGACTAATAAATTTATATCTTATTTTAATACGATTAAATAAGATTTAACTTAGTAATTAATCGTTAAATTACTAAATTAGTTGAGGTTTTGAGATAGGAGGTAATTAGTTAATTATATTTACAAGGAGTTGTAAAATAAATTAACTAAGCATTGTGGGACCCATTATATATTGATATAATGGTAAAATATTACTTAAAATGTTAAGTACATATTATTTATTTAATTGAGTCATATAATTGTTATATGATCAAATTAACACTTAATTATACAAGATAATTAACCATATGATCAATAAGTATTTGTGAGACAAACATCAAAAATCAATATGGACCAAACTAGGCCATGATGGCCGGTTACATTGTAGTTACATGGTGATGATTGTTGTTCTTGTTGTAACTCTTTAGTTACCATTTGAAAGTGACATAACAAGTAGAATACAATCATCATCTTTTCTAGAACACTCCACTCAAATGCATGTGATCAAATTGAACAAAATAAGAGTCCTTTTTGGACTAATATGGTCCGGCCAAAATGGCCTTATAATGAGCAATTTGTTGTTCATTTTTCAAGACTTGATTTTGTGCAATTTTTACACTTCTCTCTAAAATCCTTCCTCTCACTAATAACTTTCATATACTAATATTTCCTAAGTATTACTAGTGTAGTAATATAGTCTAATATTAGTAGTATTTCATCTATCTTATTATCTAGTTAATAATAAGGGTAGATTATTTGGTGTCATTTTGGTGCAACTTGAAGGAGGTCTTCTACTTTGGAGATTGTTTGTGTTCATCCATATTTGTAGCTCAAGAACAACAAGAAGGAGTTCTTGTTGTGCCCTTATATTTTCCATATCAATGTGAGGAAATTTCTTCTCTTATATAAATGTCTTTATATTTGCATGCATGTTACATAGATCATTATAAACTAAATTAATAAGTAATTTAGTAAATAATTAGAGGAGTCTAATTAAGGTCTATGGACTTTCACTGGTGTCACAGTGGGCGTCACTGTTGCATCGGGGTTATTTTGTGAGGGTGAATGTGGATCACTTTCTGTATGAGTGGGTTGCTCATTTGCATCCTCATTCCCCTGGATGAGCTAGCATCATTTTGAGCTGAGTGAAGATTAGTTCCCCCTGAATTTTGGTCAGCTTCATCATGCAACAGTGGCTCCGATTGTTGCACAGCCTCATCAACTACTTGATCCATATTATGACGTATCATCCCAATTTCGAAATCATCATCATCCTCTTCTTCGTCAACCTGTTCATTTGAGACAAAGAGACTAGATTCGTCAAATATTACATGAACGCTTTCTTCCATTTTCATAGTTCTCTTATTGTAAACTTTATAAGCTTTACTATGGTCCGAGTAGCCAACAAAAACTCCTTCATCACTACAAGCATCAAATTTGCCAAGGTTATCTTTACCATTATTGTGAATGAAGCATTTACTACCAAAGCATTTTAAATGTGGGATGTTAGGTTTTCTACCTCGTAATAACTCATAAGGGGTTTTGCTAATGATTTTTCTTATCATGACTCGATTGTAGATGTAACAAGAAGTGTTAACGGCTTCGGCCCAAAAGTTCCTTGGCACTTTAGAACTAATAAGCATGGTCCTAGCCATATTTTCAAGAGTTCGGTTCATTCGTTCCACAACCTCGTTTTGTTGGGGAGTTCTTCTGGCCGAAACGTTATGACTAACACCATGCTCATCACAATAATCTTCAAATGATGAATTTTCAAATTCGGTTCCATGGTCGGATCTCAAAGAGACAAGTTTCAAACCAAATTTATTTTGGACCTTTTTAACCCAAATTAAAAATTCATCAAATGCTTGATCTTTAGAACTTAAGAAAAGTAGCCAAACATATCTTGAAAAATCATCCACAATGACACAAATATAGCAACTTCCACCTCTACTTACAATGCACATGGGTCCACATAAATCAATGTGAATAAGCTCAAGAGGACGAGAAGTGCTAAGAAACTTTTTGGATTTAAAGGAGCATTTAACTTGTTTTCCCTTAACAAAATCATCACATAGTGATTTAAAATCAAATTTTATGTTAGGAATGCCATCTACTAGATCAAGTTTCTTGAGAGTGTTTAGTGTTCTAGCATTAACATGGCCTAATCGCTTATGCCAAAGCCAAGGGTCATTCTTTTGGACACTCATGCATGATAGGGTTTGACCGGACAATGAACATAGATTAGTCATGTAAACATCTTTAACACGTTTTCCTTCAAGAACGAGTTCTCTAGTTTTTCCATCAAGAATTCTACATTCACTAGCATGAAATTCAACAATATTACCACGATCACATAATTGTGAGATGCTTAAGAGATTGTGTTTCAAACCTTTGACAAGCAACACTTTGTCGACACATAGTGACTTTGACTTACCAACTTTTCCAATACCAATGATTTCACCTCTTTTGTTGTCACCGAAAGTCACCATGCCACCATCGTAGGCTTCTAGCGAGAGGAATTGGGTTTCATTTCCCGTCATGTGACGAGAGCATCCACTGTCTAAGTACCAATTGTTGCTGCCCCTCACTAATGCCTATAAAAGATCAAACATTTAGTTTAGGAACCCAAATAAATTTGGGTCCCTTCTTGAGACTTGTTTGATTTACTAAGTCTTTCTTAATCCAAATTTGTTTAGTCACTTTAGTGCTCTTTTCAAGGTCAAGGACTCTCTTTTCACAACCATTAAACACATGACCCGTCTTGCCACAATAGTTACAAATAATATATTCAGGAAGGCCAGCATATTTTCTTTTTCGAAAATCAGTCTTGCTTGGGTCTCGGTTTCGAATGCAACAGTGAGTGTTACTGTTGCGCTTGAAACCAAGTCCAACATTCTTCTCAAGCTTTTCGTATTCTTGTGATTGTTTTAAAAGAAATTCTAAAACATTCTGGCTTCCTTCCCACTTTTGATAAAACAATTTAGCCTCGGCTAATTCTTTTTGTAAGATTTCAATTTGAGCAAGAAGGTCATCGTTTGATTTTTGTGCATGTTCTAAAGCACTTTTCACATGACTTGACTCATCATTTAATATTTCAGAAATTTGCACAAGATCTTCTTTTCGACTTTCACATGTTGTTAGATCAATTAGAAGTTGGTCTCGTTCCATGGTTAAAGAGGACACATGTTTAGTGAGGGACTCGATTTCCTTGTTAGACTCATATGACACAGTGGCTTTATCTGTGACATGTAGCAGTTCAGCTTTTTTACTCAAAATCAGATTTTGTTTTTTAAGCCTTTTGATTTCTTTCTCGAGACAAGATGATGAACCGACTTGTTTAACTTCTTTTAGACACTCTTTTAAATTGATATTTTCCTCGGCTATGTCCTCTATTTCAATTTTCATAGCATCTAGCTTATTGTTTTGGACACGACACTTATCAAAAAATTGTTCTAAAAGAAGACAAACTTTGTCTTTAGAGAAAGATCGAACCTTTTTCTTGAGATCATTTACCTCATTGTCGGAATCTGAATCGAGATCAACAGAGTGAGCCATAAGACATTTGATTGATTCTTTCTTTGATGACTTTGGAACATCTTTATTGAGATGAGAGGAAAGACACAACTTGGCATCTAATTCTTCCTCAAGGACATCGTCCTCCTCGGAATCAGACATGCCCCAAATAGCCGACATAACTTTGCTTTTGCATTGACTTTTGGCAAAGTCACGTTTTTCTTTAGACTTGATGTCATCCCACTTTGGGCATTCTTTGATTTGGTGACCCTTGTCACCACATTTAAAGCAACCAATAGTGGAATTTGACTTTTTCTTTGGAAAATGTCTCTTGCTAGTATTATTGCTAAACCTCTTAAAATTACGACCATTAATCATTCCAACAATGTTTTTAGTGAACATTGCAAACTCGTCATCTCCATCCTCCTCATCACTTGAGAGAGCATTACGAGCGAGCCCTTTCCCTTTAGAGCTTTCACTAAAACGCTTCATGAGGGTTAGCTCATGAGCCATAAGTGAGCCCATTAGTTCATTAAGGGTGAGAATAGACAAGTCTTTAGCTTCCTCAATAGCCGTAACCTTCGGTTGCCATTTTTCATTTAAGCTACGAAGAATTTTACGAACTAAGTCCTCGGATTCAAAGTTTCTTCCTAGACTCTTGAGGTCATTGATAATACTAGAAAAACGTGAAGACAAACTATTAATTGACTCATCTCTTGTCATGTTGAACATCTCATATTGTTGCATGAGAAGGTCAACACGATACTTTTTAACTTGTGACGTTCCCTCATAAGCAAGGCTTAGGGTGTCCCAAATCTCTTTGGCCGTAGTACATCCGGAGATCCGGTTAATCTCTTGTTCACCAATGCCATATTGAAGGATGGACATGGCTTTAGAGTTTTTCTCGACCTTTCTATAGTCAGCCTCGACATATTTGTCCTCGCTTTTTGGGGTACTAGTACCATCGGTATTAGTGACCATGATTTCGAGGGGACCCTTTTGAATTATCAACCAACATTCATAGTCCGCACTTTTGACATAGTGCTCCATGCGGTGTTTCCACCAAGCATAGTTTTCTCCCTTGAAGATGGGATACTTAGTGTGTTTTGAATCGTCCATAACTAAAGGATCAACTCGTTGGTTTTAACCAATATCAAGAGCACGAGGCTCTGATACCAATTAGAGAGTTAAGAACGATTTACACCTAAGAGGGGGAGGGGGTGAATTAGGTGTACTTTTAAAAATTTCTACTTAACTTGGATATTTGATAACACAAATAAGAACAATTAAGTATGAATTTAAGTTCACAAGAAGTACAGCAGGTCTAAGTCACAGTATGAAGGACTGTGACACAGACAAGGCAGCGAGATATGCAGTACGTCACAGTATGGAAGACTGTGGCGCATACATAATAACGAGATGAGTAGTAAGTAAATAATAAGCAGCGGAATGTGAAAGTAAATGAACAAACAAGACGATGTTTTTAAATTGGTTCAGCTTCTACTTCGAAGCCTACGTCCAATGTTATTTTATTGCTTGTTTAGAAATTTACTCAAACTTACTAAACCCCTTACCATGAAAATAACTCGCCAACCAACCCCGGTTGCACTCAAACTTAAAGCTACTCCGCTTCAAGAGTTTTTGTGTTCTATCTCACAGGTTTACAGAGTCTTGAATCTCAATCGTTCACTTAATGAACATGGAGATCACAATTAAGACTTAAACACGAGATCATGGAACGAACTTAGATGTCACAGTGCATCGAACTGATACATGGAGAATTACAGCTCTTTTGAAAAATGATTGAAGACTTTAAACTTAAAACGATTTTGCAAATACTTGAAAACAAAGCTTTAAACTCAGAAATTATTTGCAAAGTTTCTTAATAAATGCTCTTGAAAGTCTTGGTTATGAATGGCAAAGTGTGAGGCTATTTATAGAGGAAGAGTGTGTAACTTAACACAACATCTATCTCTTTTATCCAATGGGTAATATGATAAAGAATCACTTTAAAATCTTCTTAGTACAATCATTTGTGAGGCTCAAGAGAGCTGCCATTTTTTCAGAAAAAAAGGAAGTGTGTTTCCATAATTGTTATGGGAACCATAAATTACTTGTGAACATTGGTTATTAACCAAGTGAACTTGGTTATTAACCAAGTGTACTTAGCTTCTCAATTAAGCAAACTTTTCTCTTTCAAACTTGTAATTTGTTTCTTTGAAAATCAGAAATCATTTAGAAAGATATAGTTGAGTATTTTGACAAATAAACCCATTCGAAAATTTCTCCTTTCGTTGTATCAGAAACACAGTGCCATAGTGACGTGCACTGTTGCATGGTTTTGCAGTCACTTGACAAACTAAGAATGTTACACTACTTCGTTTACAACATTCGACTTAGGCTATGACTTTCTTCATCTTTGATCATCCTTGCACCATCCTTGAGAAATAATTGAGAGCTTCAAATGCTATAAATCATAACTAAGAAGCAAACCATTAAATGACAATGAAACTTGGCATCATCAACCAAGTATGGTTCTAACAAAAACTACCTGGATCTTTTAACTTAGGAGAGGACTTATTTTGCAAAAGAGCACTACACTCGGCAGTGAAGGCTATAGTTTATACCTCATCAAAAGTCCTCTTCTTAGTTAAAATGTCTTTCATGAACTTAGCGTAACACGGAATTTGAGTGATTAATTCGGTAAAAGGAACAGTTACCTGGAGATTCTTCACAACTTCCATGAATTTACCGAATTGAGTGTTCTTGTGATGCTTTGTCAATCTATGAGGGAAAGGCACTTTGACTTTTTCCAGCTCCTTTGTCTCAACAACCTTCTTTGGAGGAGCATCCTCCACATCTTTGACTTGCTCAACCACAATAGGATCATCCACCTTCTTTGGCATAACCCCGTCTTTCTCACAAAGGGAAACCTCCAACTCAACAAGCACCTCCTCATTGTCTTTGGGCATTGGTGGCTCATCATACTTTGTACCACTTCTCAAGGTGATTGCATTGAGAGTATCATGTGGTTGCTCACCTTGAGGTTGTAATTGACCCGGTCTTCTTTGAGAGCTAGAAGTGGCTAGTTGAGCCATTTGTTGCTCTAGCATTTTGATTGCGGAACCATGGCTTTGATCATTCTTTTGAAATTGAGCCAACATTTCCGATTGAGTCTTAGCCAATTGCACTACCAAGAACTTGAGTTCTTGATAGTTTTGTTGGACATTTTTGGGTGGTGGAACTTGGGTTGGTTGGGAGTTTTGGATTGGTGGTCTTTGTTGATAGTTTTGATTTTGATAACTCGGTGGATAATTGAATCTTTGTTGTGGGGCATAGGCATTTTGTTGAGCTTGAGGCACAAAATTTTGTTGGGGTTGAGGATTGAGCACATTGTTGCTTTTGTAGGACAAGTTGGGGTGAAATTTTGTGTTTGGGTTGTAAGTATTGGAAAAGGTACCCGGTGGATAAGAACTTTGTTTAACAGTTTGAAAAGCACATACCTCTTCCATAGTAGCTTGGCATACATTGGAGAAATGACCCGCACCTCCACAACTTTCGCAAACAACAATTTGGCTAGTAGAAGACACGACATTGAGTTGATGAACTGCCTGTTGAGCCTCCAACTTTTCTTGGAGCAAAAGTATTTGATTCTTCAAGATGCTAGTGTCGGCAACTACCTCTCCTCCTTGGATGGGTGCACTCCGAGAATTAACATATTGGGCATCGTGGATCGCCATAGATTCAATGGTGGCATAAGCAATATCCGTATCAATTTCTTGAAAACGCCCATTGTTGGCGGAATTAAGAATTCTTCGGGATTCGGCACAACACCCATTGTAGAATGTTATGGCAAGGAACCAAGCATCCAACCTATGGTGTGGGCATTGCCTTTGGAGCTCCTTGTACCACTCCCAAGCTTCATATAAGCTCTCAAGAGCTTGTTGACGGAATCCCGTGATTTGGCTCCTCAAAGTTTGAGTTTTCTCGGGTGGAAAAAACTTTTGATAGAAAGCAATAGCCAATGTCTCCCAATTTGTTACTCCCATGGTGGTACGATCAAGGCTATTGATCCAAAGTTTTGCCTTGCCCTTCAAAGAGAAAGGGAAAAGTATTTCCCTAATTTGGGCTTGAGTGACACCCGTTTGGCGAATCGTTGAGCAATAGTCACAAAAGTTTTGCACATGCAAATTGGGATCCTCCAAAGTACTTCCCCCAAATTGCTTCCTCTCCTCAAGGGTAATGAAAGCTGGTTTGATCTCGAATTTCAGGGCGGTAATTTGAGTGGTGCTGATATCGGCCGGAAGCATAGCCGCGGTGGGCTTGGAATGATCGGAATGTTTCACCATTCTCTTAGTCGGTGAGGGTGGTGGTGATGATGATGAACTAGAAACCTCCTCCTTTTCAAGATTTTCTAGATCGTCTAAGTAAGACTTTCTGGCACTTTCAACTTGCACGGGAGAAGAGGCGTCTTTTACTTCTTTCCAAAAGTGTCGTCTTCTACGAAAGGTTTTCTCGGGCTCAAAATCCGGTGAAAGTAATTCTTCCTCACAAGAAGCCCTGGGCATAAGGCAACAATCTTCAAGAAAATTGTAAGTACGGTCTCAAGGAACAAGTGTTCCTAAAGACAAGAGAAAAATGATAGAAGTCTACAAATAAAAAACGAAATAAAACCGTTTCCCCGGCAACGACGCCAAAATTTGATAGGATACATCGCACACCTATGCAAAGATAAATTTCCCTAGACACAAATAAATGTAGTACAAGGGGTCGAACACAAGGAGACGGGAATTTCGTTATGAAATGCTATTAATGGACTACTATCAAAGTCGGTTTAACGGTTTGGTTTGGTTTGATGTTTAGCTAATTATGATGCAAATAAAATAATATTAAAAGAGTCGAGGGGAGTCGGGTCACTCATGCAAATACGTAAATGCTCATGTTAAACATAGGAATTCTTAATATTGTTAATTGTTTAGGCTAAAGACACCCATCTCTCGATATTAGTGTCAACCTTAGGTCGAGTCCTAGAGAACTTTCGTTGTGACTAGAGTCGTCCTACTACACATGCTTAGTCTAATCCAATTTCGTGCCTCTCTACTTATAGAATGAATTAACAAATTTAATCAATGCAATTGGCCAAATAACAAAGATTAACACTAAATTTTCTCGTGCCATTATCCCTTTCCATTTCCTTTCATGCAAATTCCTACTAAGCCCGATTCCTAGGAAATTGTTTTCTCTTATCTTTTCCTTTTCTTGGCTATCTTCATAGCTATATCTATCCAATATCTAGCTTTGGGCTCCCTGCCTCTAGCGTTCCTCTAATTTTCGTCGGATCTTAGCGCGTTCGTGTTTCCCTCGAAATCTCCTATCGTTTCCAATGTTATGGTGTCATTGTCTTTCCTCTGGTGAGATGATTAGGTTGTTAGCTAGCTTTGTTGATTTGTCATGAGTAGATTGGGATTTAAACTTAGGATGAATATGTGGTGGTTATTGTAATCTCTTGGTGGTTTCATTTATTGAGCTTGCTAGTGTAGTGCTATTTTGGGAATCAAGTTGAGCGAGATGATATTCGTTGTTGTGGAGTATTATATCGGTTGCTTGAAATATCATTTGGGAATTAGATGTCTCTAATTGGTGGATTCTAAAAGAGACTTTGCTTTACGGTAATTGACTTGGTACCCAAAGTTTGAGGAGTGTTGTCATAAATGAAAATCGATTCATTTTGAGTTTTTGATGAATTAGATGATTTGAATGGCTGTCTGATTGCCTAGTGATTGGCCACTTGTGGGTTGGAATTTGTAATTTTCTTTTATTCTTAAGGAATCGTAGTTTGAGATTGAGAAATGTTCGTTGCAAGCTTTGGATAGTGATTCCTCAGTTGTTATGGATTATAGAGTTAGAATGGTGAACCCATTTATCTTGAGGATTAGTAACCACCATAGTTTGCTAATGTGACTATTTATATTTGAGGTTTCGAGCGTAGTAATGATCGAATTAAGGATGTTAGGGCGTATTAAAGAATTCTTATAAGCGATAATGGATTGTGAATTTTCCCTTGTCGTGAGACTTTGGATGAGACTAGTTGGATCTTAGATAATTATGTTTGGTTGCGTGGTTTGTGTTTTGACTTTCGAGGATGCGAAAGTTCATTGTAAATTTAGGATAGCGAGTTTGAAGTAAATTGGATTAAAGGATTTCATGGTAAGTCCTTTACTTTGTGGTTGTTAGCGATCATGTTTCCATAGATAAATATTTTGTTTGTAGTTTCTAGTAAGAGTTTTAATGAAACTAAGAAGATTAGAGTGCGTAATAAATCTTTCATGTGGATTGTTAGTTGTGGAGTCTACCGTTCCGATGGACCTTAGTAGATTCTAATTGGATTCGAATAATTGGGATTTATTACTCGAAGTTTCGTGATTATGGAATATTTCAGTAGGAATTCTGATGATTGAAAATGATGAGTTGCAAAGTGGGTAAATTGCATTCTCTTGAGGATTTGGGTTATTA